>PVKA01019748.1:0-34356 GCA_004027165.1 Ctenomys sociabilis
GAACAATTATCAATTTATTTATTAATAAAAATAATTTTTAAATAGAAGGAATGAAGATGTATGGGACAAGCAATATAAAAACAGTTGGGTTTTATGTGTTTTTTGTTATTGTTCCCTTTGAGACAAGGTCTTGCTGTGCAGTTTAGGCTGGCCTTGAGCTCACTTTGTAGCCCAGGTTGGTCTCAAACTTTCCATGATCCTGCTGCCTCAACCTTCAAATTACTGGGATTACTTAAGTACGCCACTGGCCCAGCCTCTTGATAAGTATTTTTAAACATTGCTATTTAAATGTTTTATAATTGCATAAAATTGCTGTCTCTTACAAAAAAAAGTTACATTGTTCTTTAATTTTGTACAGATACCCTCTCAGTTGCATTAGAAGTCAGCCTATACAGTTCTTCCCAAGGGTAGATTTGGAAGGTGTGTTGAAAAGTTTTCTTTCAGATTTAAAATCCACACTGCCTCATATATGTGGATTTCCCATAAAGATGACAAATAAGGCATGCTACTCTACGCAAGAACTAACCAAACCTAATGTACAGGTAAGAGATGTTTTAATCTTACCTAGATCAAGACATGTAATGACTTGTCTTGCTCAGTTCTCTTGCTTTTTCTCACAGACTTGTTCAAGGATTTTCTCTCGGTTCAGTGTTTCCCTGATACTATTTATTATTTTATTTAATCATTTGTTCTTGACATTTGTTCTTATTGTACTTAAATGATATTATGGTAGTTGTTTACTGAAATTTTTTATACATATGAAGGATATAAATGAGATGAGTTGTTAATGATTGAAGAGGGAGTTCGTGAAGATGATCTGTTTGGAGAGGTACATCTCATTAAGAAACTGAGGTAACTAGCTGTCTCTAGATGGAAAGAAAAAGAGAACAGTGGTTATTTAAGGTTATTCTGTATTCTAGAATTTGTCAGAATTCTACAAAGGGGCAAAAGACTTAGCCTGAAATTGATTCAGATTTTGTTTTTCATCATTTGCATTGCAGTTATTTTTACTGGAACTAGAAAAGAGATGGTTGCTCTGGCTTTGTTCCCACCAACACTTTCAAATCCATCTCTTTGTTACTCAGTAGCATACATTTAGAAAGGTGTATTATGAACAGATTAATAAATAATCTTTACAGGCCCATGTATCCAAAGCCAGGTTAAAAAAAGAAAAGCCAGGAGCCTCCTATTTGCCTCTCCCTAATCATGATCCTATCCCTCAATAGCCTTGCACAAAGGTAACCACTGTCCTGTGACTTCTTTGGGAATTATTTCTTATTTTCTAAGGATGCATTGACTAATTATATATCCTTAAGCACCATATTTAGTTTTGTCTGCTTTTCAACTTTGTGTGAAGGAAATGATACAAACTGTATTTCTTTATGTCTGGGTCTTTTAACTGAATATCATATTTGTGACACCCATGCTGTTTCATGTAACTGTAGTCAGCTCACTTTTGTTTTACTATTTGATTATGCCACAGTTTATTCACCCAGAATACTATTGATGGACATTGGCTTAGTTCTCTTTGAAGGCTATTCTTAGTAATGCTGCCAGGTTACTTTTTTTAACCTGGCTCCTGTGTATGAATACTCCTGGGCACATAAACATGAATGCTTTAGTCCCTACGCCAGACTACTTTCTAAAATAGTCGCACCACTTTAATAATCATGTTCCCCTTTATGACCTCACAGGCAGTATAAGGGTTTATATACGTCCTTGTCTGTTCGTACTATATTACCCTTTACGTTCAGTAGTTCAGGCAAATATATTACCTTTTTATTTTATGTTTTCCTGATTATTAAGAAGATTCAATGTTTTTTCATATGTATAATGCCTATTTGGATATATATGTAGTAGAGACCATATATGTATATAAATTTTATGAGGTTTTAAGAAATCTGATAAAGCAAGTTAGCTATTCTTTTCTTAAAATTTATTTATTTATTTGGTACATGGTCTTGCTACACAACTTGGACTTGTAGTGATCCTCCTGTTTCAGCCTGCCCAGTACTGGGATTGCAGGTGTGCACAGCCATGCCCAGTTTGGGGGCCAGCACAGCATGCAGTACTGGGGATTAAACCTAGATCCTTGAGCTTGCTAGGCAGGCACTTAGACTGCCTAGCTATTTCCCCAACCCATATTGTGTATTCTTTTTTTATTTTATTATATTTTATTTTATTGAAGAACAAATAGCAATGAGACAGTTTCAAATTGAATTAGCAGAACAGATTCAATAATTAATACATTGCATATTGTTTTTGTACTGGTTTTTTGTCATACAAGGTGCGTACATGATATTCTACTTACAAACACTATTAGCAGATGCCTCTAATCAATGAATTAAGAGAATGTAGCTTTTGTAGTTATCTTTTTTTTAAAGCTGAATTTTAGTACAGTTTCAATAATTAATACTTTCTACATTGTTATCTTTCTAGTGGTTGTCCGTAGTACAAGAAGCTGACAGAATATACATATTGTCTGTTCTTGATCCATGAATGTCTACGTACAATTTCAGTTTATCAAGTTACACACAGATGCAAAAACACAATGATTTTTCTGGAATTATGATTATAATTTTATTAAGCCTTATAATCATGAATATTTTGTTTTACCTTACACTTAAAAATATGCCTTCTTTAATTTTTCTAAAGAGTAGTTCATAATTTTGTCTTCTACTTTTATTGGGTTTATTCTTACATGTTTCCTATTTTTAATGTTACTTTGAACAATAAATTTTTATCATATATTTCAAAATATTTTCAGATTGCTATAATTTCTTTTTGACCCTGAGTTATTTAGAGGTATATTTCTTAATTTTATAGTATGTGAAAATTTTCTAGTTGCCTTTTTCTGTGTGTTTCCAGCTCAAATGTATTAAGATCCATCAGGTGGTGAAAATTGTGCTTTAATCTCCCACTATAGTTGGGATTTGTCTCTATCGCCTACTTTCAGTTTTTGCTTTGTGTATTCTGAGATCTCAATCGTAGATATATGTAGACTTAGAATTTAAAATTATCCATCTTCCTGGAGAATTGAACTCACTGACATTGTATGCTCAGTGCTCAGTTTTATTTAGGCCACTCTACTGAATGCATTGGAAAGGAATGTGGGAGACTAGGGTTGCCTTGTCATCAGAGTCCAGCTTTTTTGAGAAAGTTTGAGCCCAGCCTGAATAATTAATGACTTGAAATTTAAGTAATAATAATGGGCTGGTGATATAGCTGAGCATGAAAACCCTGGATTTGGTCCCCAGTACCACAAAAAGAGAAAAGATGATGGAGATTTTCCTGAATGTAACCTTCTGTGCTGGTATACAGCTAACAGAGACACATCTTTGTTCTTATGAAGAAGAATGTTTTCCATTATTGCAGTAATAGGGAGTGTTACCTTTTATAGGGTTACATGTAATGGAACAATATTTGGAAGCCTGCCTGAAACTGAGTGTGCTCTAGAGAGCGTGGATGTGGGCTACAGTCTTTCTTTTGTGCTATGTCTGCCTAGTTTCTTTTCTTGATTCACCAGGGGTCTCTGTTTATTATAGTTTCCAAACATCATATCCTTATGGCACTTTTTTCAGCTTTTGCAACTATGCTGATTATTTCATTATCTTTCTAATTCTTAATTAAGATTCATCAGCACCAGTAATTGAGACAGGTTGTCTCTCCAAGCCACACCACATTCCTATTATCAGTCACTAGTTAGCTTATGAATTCAGTAACCCTGGGTCAGGGGCTGCTGTATGAGTAAGCTTTCTGTCTTTGAAAGAAAGCCAGGTCACCCATAATTACAGGAAGACAGCTTTATTTTGATGCACAATTTCAGAGATTTTAGTCTGTAATTGACTGGCTCCATTGCAGAAACATGACAGAAGATTATGGCCAAGGACAGCAGCTTGCTTGTGGCATCCGGGAAGCCGAGAATAGGCAGAGACAGAGAGGAAGCTGGCAGAGACTGCCAGCTGTAGTCCTGAAGCTCATACCCCCAGGAGTCACTAACAATCACAGCACCCTCCTCCCCACATTCACACAACTAGTTAGAGGAAGCTGAGTATAGACTATGATAGTTTAGACATGGAGGGCTATAAGCAAGACCATTTAATTTTTTTATGTTTAAAAACATTTTTTTTAATAAAAAGAAGGTATACAAATACGGATTACATTATGATAACCAAGGCGGTATTCTACATGACAGAAAACAAAACATTTATAATATAAATGTATCAGCAAGCATAGTACTTGATATTTAATCTAGGTTGCATAAGTGTAGAGTGATCTAACCACAGTGTTATGCAAAATAATTTATTTCTCAGAACCAACAACCATTCTGACTATAAACCACCTTATTCCATTGGTATTTTGAAAGAAAAAAAATATATATAATAAAAATTGTCATTAGCATGACCCTTAAAGGCTGCAAAACTAGTACATTTGTAATGCAATTCTGCATAAAATATATGCAGTAAATTTTTAAAAATTTAAAAACAAAAGACCACCTTAAATAAAGGTTAAAACCTCATCAAAGAAAAATGCTCTTCATTTGTATATTATTGGTAGAAAACAGAAGACAAATGAAGTCATTCATTTAAAATCTATTCTTTTTTTTTTTTTTTTTGCTGGCTCAGCTTACCCTGAGGGAAGGGCTGGTGTGGCATGAGGTGCCAGGGTCCCCTGCACTTGCCTAAGCTTGCCTAAGCAGGTGCTTTAGACCACTGAGCTATCTCGCCAGCTCTTAAAATGTATTATAAAATGTTCATGAAGTTATAACCAATTGCTTATAAAGTCTTAAATTATTTTACCATGAATATAGTTTCTACCATTTCTCAAAATGAGATCCAAGATTTCTAATATGGGCTCAATAATAAACATTATATTTTATGTACTTAAATGCCTTCGGAGAAAGAGGAACATTAAAAAAAGAAAAAGAAACATTAAAAAGAAAGTTAATGACTATAAACATATTTCTGACATGTTTGAATTTTCTATAAATTATGTGAATTACTGCTTTTTTTAAAAAACAAGTCCCAGACATTAAGATAAACATATATACCTCTCAAATGAACATGTTAATATATATAAATAGTTTTGTTTGAGTTTTTCATTATTTCCATATTTAGGTTTTATTTTTTAAACCCATTAGGAGGCTGCTTATTTTGTACAAATGCACACAGCTCATGCAGTGCGGCCTGCATTGGAGACAGTCCTTGGCCATAGGTCTGCATGCTCCTTTCCCACTGGCCCCATGATGACAGAACCTTCATCTTGCCTTTGCTTTCACTGTACCTCCCGCATTGTCTTCAAAGTAAAGAAACTCTTCATCTCCTCTAGTACAACTTCTGCTGTTGAATCACCACTGTAGGATATGCCTTATTTCTGAGCTCTGGCTTTCCCTTCTTGGCTGTGGCCATCACCATGTCACCTATACCAGCAGCAGGAAGTCTGTTTGGTTTCACTTGATCCCCTTCACAGAGATGATATACATATTTTTGGGTCCTGTGTTGTTAGAACAGTTGATTAAAGTTCCCACAAGAAGACCCAAGGAGATTGAATTTCACATTGGAAGACCCACCACCTCCTCTCTTCAACATACTGAAAACTGGGAAGAGCCAAACTTAGGTTACTGTGAAGAAAAGACAATGTAAGGCTACAAGCTTTGGAAAAGTTATATTTCTTTTTTATTGGATGTTTTATATTGGATGAAATGGAGCATCCAATACAAAATGCCTACAAATTTTAAGTCATTCTAAATTTAAAATTACATAGTTTCCCTAAAATTAAATTTTACTGATTGTACCACTGTAATTTACTTAGATGATCACAATTACTTTGCAAGTCCTTTACATAAAATTATACTAAAACAGAAGAACATTACATCTAGCAACTGTTTATAAATAGCTAACCACTAACTTTAATAATAGTCTGAAGAACTCTGCCCCTAACATGAATTCTACTATTGCATGCGTTACTCTAGAAAAGAAAGTTTATATAAAAGGTAAAATTGTAATATGTATGTTTTGTATAGATTTATTCAAAACTGTTACTGATTTTTGGACTTCCCTGAAGACTATCTAAACTGGGGCATAAAAGCATATATAATGTGGTTTAGAGAGAAACAACCATAGTGAAGACATTCTACTTAAAAGACAAATTATTTTCCTGCAGGGTAAACACCAAGAAAATAGTGTACATTCTATCTCCACTTACTAAATGGAAAAATTTGTTTACATGTTTGATTAATAAGCATCTTAGTTTTTATGTCAAATTACAAAATGCAACTGTATTTCCAAAAACTTTCAATATCCTCTGTAAAAATCAAGCATTACATTTAAATATAACCTCAGAAATAAAGTTAAAATTAGCTTCTAGGCAATTATGAAATGGTTAATTCTACCCAGACTGGTAAGTGTTTTCATGTATTAAATGGCAACATAAGCAGAACACATAGTTGAAAAATTATGATCAAAACCCCTCTTCATACATCAAAGGACAATTGATATACTCAAAATCTGCAAATTCATATTGATCAGTGTTCCTTACATTGTAATTATCTGGAGTGAACTTCACAGGTTCACTGAGGGTCAAGATTGTCCAAACCAAATTCTCCAGAAATACTTCATGTAAAAAGAAGTACCACCTGCTTGTGCTCTATCATATCCCAGTCAACATTTTGAAAGATGAATGTTCCTGAATATCAGTGAATCCTGTATGAGGATGACAACCCAGTCATTTCTTTGAGTCCTTGTTCAGGAAATTCTCCAAGATACTTGTAGCTTTTACAGACATAGAAGGTAGTATATGACATTTTCTTTCCAAAACAAATTGCAAGAGATAAGATACTGAATTTCCATAAGGATTATCAAAGCTCTCAACAATATAAAATGGAGACTTTCCAACTATCATCTCAAGCTAGCACTCTGAGAGCCCACAAGTCAACACTAAAATCATAATCTTATAATTTCAGGTGCAAGATAATTAGGAGTACCACAGAAAGTGCTGCTCATATCTCCTGGATATAATCCTTATACACACAATAGTCAGTTAATTTAATATGCCTTTCTGAATCCAGTAATATTTAATTTCAAATTTCTATAAAGTATCCCTGGCTCATGGAAATAGTTGAATGCTAAACTGATTTCTGCACAGTAAATCCTAGCATGTTCTTCACAAAGTATTTTCTTATGCATATGAAACATTAGATCTCCATTTACATAGTCTAGAACCAAAAGCAATCTGCTTTCTGTCTAAAAGTAAGAATGCAGTCCAACAAGAAAAGGATGATTAGATGCCTTCTCCAAAACATACTTCTCTTTCTATACCCAATCAATACTGACAACTTTTTCACAACTTTCATTATAAAAATATGATTTTTAAAAATTGAACCAACAGATTTTTGCATAACTTCCTCTCTCTGTTACCCAGAGCAAATCAAAGTCCTGAAGACCTAAACTAGATAGATGAAGGGTTAACCACTTTTCCTGGTGTTCACTGCCTCATTCTCTTCATCAACTTGTCCCAAACTCTTATGACTTAAAGAATTATGTAGGATTACTGTCTGCAGGGTTTGAAGACATGAATGATTTATGCCATTTCCATCATAGTTTCCAGTGGCACAGAATGCTGCTATATATAGCTGTGACATTTGTGGCACTTCTTATGAACCAGTTTAGAGTTGATACACAAGTGCCCCATACAGTCTGAAGATGGCACAGTGAGCATACCTGTTGAAACATTCAGCCTTGGGGCGGGGAGATGGCTCAGTGGGATAAGCACTTCCCTGGCAAGCACAAGGGCCTGAGTTCAATCCTCAGTAGCACACACACACAAAAAAAAGTATGGTCCTTTGCACAAAAAGCTTTCTCCAGAGGCCTGAACCTCTGAGGTAGATGAATTTATTTTTTCCTGGACAAGGCATTTCAGGATGTCCTGGTGTGCAAGACAATATACAAATTAAAGAATTCAGAATCCCTATTTAGCTTAGTCTAAAACATTCTTCTAATGCCAATTGAGGTAACAGTACACAGGTCTTTACTGTGATAAGAATAGATTTTTAAACTTCATCACAAAGGCCCTTATAGGAGATGAAAGTCTCAAAATGTGTTGTTGTCATGGTACCTCTTCCCATAATCAGGGTCTATTAGGTAGAGGGGTGGGTTGTAGAGATGCTGGGGAGGAAGGGGCCATAGAAGGCAGGGCTGTCCAGGATGCAGGCATCAAGGGCTCCCTGGGTGAGTGCATCCTGACCACCTGCACTGGCCACAGCTCCCTATGAAGTTATTTCCAACAGTAGTAGCTAGGCCAAGGTAGATGTAACTAGAATTCTCAGTGTCTCTCAGATGTGTGGAGAGCTGACTTCGGTCTTCCACTGGCCCTGAAAGCAATACCTGGAGGACAAGGAGGAAGCAAGGTTGGGTAAAGCAAGAAGGAAAGCGAGGCGGGCATACATAACTTTGATCGACTACCTCAGCAGTCCTGTGTCAAAATGGCCTATCTCAGTTTTGCAGTGACCAAAGTATCTGGCCTTTATAGTCCTTCCTGAGTATTTTAATCTCAGCTAAATTTTAAAAATAATAATAAATTAACAGGAATGATGAGCTAAGCTTTTTTATAGAAATTTTCAAAAATATTTTTAAAATATTGGTGTAATGAAAATTTACATGCCTATCTAGTCTCTTTGATATTTTAGGTCAGGAGTAAATTAGAGTGTTTTGAACAAATCTCAGATATGATGTGATTTTACCTATATGAAACATTGTACTATACATTTTAGCACATAAGAACTTTAAAAAATATATATATATAATATTAATATATAACTCCCATGTCATTATCACAACTAACAACAATGGATTTTTTAAATCCATCAAATGCTTGTTTATACTGTAATTTCCTATTTATCTTGAAGTCTTATTTTCAGGTATTTTAAGTCAGAATAAATAAAATCCACCTCATTTTTTTTAGTCATTATGTCTCTTAAGTCTCTTTTGTTCTGTAATATTTAAATCCCATGCCCTGGACAATGTCCTAATATTCTGTATTTCACTGGTTATTTTGCTGTGACATGTCATTTAAAGATAACATTCTTCAAAACCTCATATTTCCAAAAACAATACTCACATCTGGCTTATCTTTAAACAAAACACTAAAGAGATGTGTGCATAAAGCCAGATTTTAATAGGTAAGTTTGATCAATCATTTTGGTTATTTCTTGTTTCATTTAATTATGGTCTTAACACTAGGCCTTCATTAGTTATGTATTCATATCTAAGTATAGGCTAAAACTTTCTGATTTTTCTCTGTTTTATGTTAGTACTTTAAGTTACACATATGTAAACCCAAGAAATTAAGTCAGCCAAGCTACATTTGCTCTTGACACCTAGAATAATAATGATGATATAGTAAAACATGTGGTTTTTGTTGACATATAACTTCACAAAGCTTTGGCTTGTTAACCATTTAAGTATATTTAAGTTCTGTGAATTATTTATGATCTCACCTGCTGTTTACATAGACCCTTTGCAGTCTTTTATAAATTTTAAATATAAACCTAGGGGTTTCCCCCTTTGGGCTATTTATAGTATTTTAGACATTGAAAGAAAAAGTAAATAATGTATTAACAGGCTGGGGGGCAAAACAAACTCCTGGAAACTATTATCACCAGATGTGTATTTCTGAGTCAGATGAAGAAGAAACAGGGTATAAATGTGAGCATATTTCAGACACATGACTTGTATACTTAATAGGTTTTATGTCAGACTATAAGTAATTTATCCTTATATGAGTCTGTCTAGAATTTTTCTTTTAGTATCTCAAGTAATAGCAATGTTGTTCAATGTTACAGCAGTTTGTGGAATCCATAGGTCCAAAAATAAAGGAATGTTTTTTTGCTTTTGTATAATCAATTACACCTAAATTGTTACACTCATTGTTCATGAAATAGAGAAAAAAATCAATCTGGACATTTCAGGGTGACTTAGTAACTTCTCACAATACCTTAATAGAATTTTAACCAGATTAAAAAATCTTTCTTATGATCACATCTGTGTGCATATGTGGCAGTCAGGGTTTGTGACAAAATGTACTGCTGCTTTTTATGGCCTGCCACAGAAGAGTGCATGCAGTAGTCTTTGTCTACTCTGGACATTTACAAAGCTGGTGAGTGGGCACACATACATCTGCTACTGTGACTGAAATTCAAAGAGGGCATTCATAATTAAGCTTTTTGGCAATACATCCATGGTATGGGTTTTTCTTACTTCTTCTAGATATTGTGAATCGGATTAGCTAGTCCAAATAAAATCCTAACTTCAAAGGAGAAAATGTCACTGAATTTCATGCTGTAGTCTAAGGAGAACCATCAGGAAGAAAGTGGAATGGAATATTGTTAAACACCCATCTACCAAACCCTTTGGGGCTAACAGGTGCCTTCATTTCTTGACCTGCTCTGATAGTGGTAGTTTCTGCTCTTATGGTATCTTGACAAAGATGGTATACAAGGTTTTCTCAGGCAGGTTTTAGCTTTCTTATTAGATCTGTATAAGGCAGTTGTGGCATACGTACAACACAGGTGCTGCAGCAGCCGTGCAGAGTCCCTCTGTTGGCATACAAGCCAAGGTGCTCCAGAGTTTCTCATGCCAACAGAACGGGTAACAGTTACTAATTCTAAACTAATAACTCAGCATTCAGGTTTCATTGTGGTGTTGGTACTTTGTGATAAATAAGTGGATCTTGGGCTGCTGTTTGGGCTCTCTATCTCTAAAAGTTTCACCATGAATTCATAAGGGTCTTGGGAAGAACAGCACCACCTAGTCCTTGCTCTCCAAAGCTAAATTGTATCTCCCAAAGTTTGTATACTGAAGTCTTACTGGTATGTAAATTTTAAGTCACTAAATTTTGATGTGAGTTGCTAAGCCTAATAGTTAATGGGGCCAGTCTTACTTTTCCTGTGCCTATTCATAATTCTGATCACCCTAAGTTTCTCCTAGCCTTTTCTCAACTCCGTTCAACAGCTGAACTTAGTAGTAGAGAGAAAAACAAGTTGTTCTGGTTTGTGCATTATTTCTGTAAGTTTTAAAATCATGTTTCAAGCTGTGATACATTTTTGATGTGGAAAGGTCAGGACTCTGTTCAGTTTTTCAGATTATAACCAAATGCTACTCTTTTGCAGACATTAAAACTCAGTAGATAAGTATTTTTAGAGATATAAATACTTTTGATGAACAGATGAATGGATAAACAGTTATATATACCTACAGTGAAATCTTTAACTATAGGGAATGAAGTTCTGATACCTGAATACAACATGGATGAACCCTAAAAACATTAAGCCAACTGGAATAAGCCGAGCAACAAAATATTGTATGATTCCACATGAAGTATTTGGAATGGGGAGATTCATAGAGAAAGTAGAGTAAAGGTTAGCAGGGGCTGGGAAGAAGAGGAAACAAGTTATTTTTGATAAAGTACTGAGTGTTTGGGATGAAGAAAAAAGGTTGGAAACAGTGATAATGGTTATGTAACACAAATTCAGCAAAGTGATTTTTTCCACAACTATATGTGAGTAAGTGAAAGGATATAAGGAGGGGGACAAAGAGAGACACACAGAGAGACAGAGAAAGTAATTCATGGTTATTATCTTCCAACAATCTTTAATATATGGACATGTGTAAAACATAAAATCACTATCTTGAATTTTTTTGTGGCAATATTACTAACCGCATCAATCGTTACGAGAGTTGAGAAAGAATACTCACTTTATGGTTAACTGGTGGGGTGATTCAGAGGAAGTGGGACTTTAAAAATTTAGATAAAGCCATGTCTTGGGGCAATGGAGGAGGGAAGCATTCTGAACAAGATGGATGCACAAATACATGTCAGGACAATATGTAGCTGTATGTGTAACTCTTTAGGTGATTTATATTGAAACTAGAATATTCCTGTGTCTTTAATTTTTTTCTTGCAAGGATGGATACAAAACCATAAAAAATTGCACATATTATATCAGGAGACTCATTTTTATTTCTTGTTCACCTGTTCTATTGATCATAATGTTATTTTTGTTCTGGGGAATAGGTTGGATCTCACTGTGTACCTCAGATGGGTCTTGAACTCAGTGTTGCCCAGGCTCACTTTAGACCCTGCATCATTCAGTATCCCTAGTGTTGGCATTATAGAATGTACTACTGCATCCCATTTTTCTATTCTTATTTTGATATTTTATTTCTTTTTAATTAACGGTATTGTTATATTTGAAAACATCCCTAATCTCTGTCCTTGCAGGGAAACAAAGTCAAGGCACCCAATTTGACCACTAAAAAACTGTTCAGGGCTTCTGTGACTGAAGCTAGTTTCAGAAAACCTGTTTCGGTTCCAAGTCTTCTCTCATGCTCCATAGTAGCAGGCCACAAGGTGGAGCATTCCGTCAGCCAGCCCCAACCACCCGTTCTTTCAGCTCTGCACCACCAGCTAGAATCCATTCAAAGTACAAAGCAATTCCTGTCTCACAAAGAATCACAACTACGTTTGAAAGAATCAAAGTCCAACAGAGGAAATACTCAAGTTCAACACACAAATCTTAGCTTCCAAAGTAATATCATCCCTAAATTCATACCAGTTTTCAAAAATAGGTTGTCACTGATGAACAAAAATATTCCCATACTTAGCAACCAGAAAAGAAAACAGCATGTTGTAACAGAATCTAAATTGTTTGAACATAAAACTAGTACAATCCAGGATGAAAAGCTGAATTTAGGCCCAAATATTAAAAGAAGATCTAACAGTAACATTCAAACACATGCTAGAAATTTAAATCAGAAGAGCTGCAGACCTCTGCAAGAAAAAAATACTGAATGCTATGAAAATATGACAGAATATCCCTCTTCTAATGGAAAATCAATTGTGAGCTTAAGTGAAAGTAAACAACTGTCTAACAATATGGTACATCAGCTGTCAAATAGTGGTAAAAGTGTAACAAAAAATGCTGTGGACATCTATGGAAAAGAAATTCTAATGCAGATTTTAAAGAAGGATTATGAGTCAGTGAAACCGAAGAGGCAACCACACATTTTTGAACCAGACACAGAAACTGAAGATCCACAGCTACCACAACAGTGGGCAAGCCAAACTAAAGAAGTTGATTTAAGTGATTACAAGTTGATAGCAAGCAGAACAGCCCACAGGTCTAAAAGAAAATCATGTCCTGAGTCTTCAAAAACTTCAAACCAGCATTCTAATATTATGCATTATGGACAGTCCAGTTCTAGGAAAGAGGTAAAATAAATTTTTTTTAGATCTGGGGATATTTATGATGTACTATCTAGACCTTTAAGACTCCCTAAGTAAAGATTTAAATGATTTGCCACAAATCATCTAGAAACATAATAATTAAGAAATAGTATCTACTGAAGCATTACCACATTTATGTAGCTGGTTTGTAACAAAATACTCTTCTCCAACCTGATATAGATACATGACTTGGATAAGTCAAAAGCTAAGAAATTTCACACCATTCCTAAAGCTTAGAACATGGATATGAAAAAAGGAGAATATCCACCAGGTAACTTAGGTGATACATTTTTATTTGTTTTTGTTTACATTGTTTAAACAGAAACTGCCACACTTGGGAATATTTAGTCCCTTGATAAAAAGGACCTACTTTTAAATTCCTTGATACCTTTAAAATCAGCTGCTGTGCATTAGAAAAGATCTCAAAGAGGGAGGGGTAAGGGTTGAGAGGAGTCTCCAGGGGCTCTCTGTTCTGTTGTGGGTACTTTGCAGACTAGGCAGCAAGCACAGCAGCAGCAGACTTCCTGAAAAGGAAGATAAAGCCTCAGTGAATCTTCAGGGTTAATCTTTGAATTAGAGCTTACACTCAAGGTGCTGCAGTGCTGCTTAGTTGTAAACTTGAAATTTAATTGATGTCAAGTCCATGTGACTGAAGCTATAGAATTATGCATCTGGAAATTACGTTTTTTCCGTGGTACCATCTGTTCTATTCTCAGAACAAACATTTTACTAAAATACTCACTTTTTGCATAGAAGTATAGGGATACTTTCAAATACTTTAAGAACCAACTAGAAATTTTCTTCCTTTGTCTTCCAAATGCTGTTTTTTCCTATAACTAATAGGCTTTTCAGCCTGCTTTGAGTTAACTACTTAAGTTTATTCCTAAATATATTATAATATGTTTTATGTATTTTTTGACATTTTACATTTCAGGGTACTCTGTAGGAGGCTAAGAAAAAATTTGCTTTAAAATTTGTATTTACATTTTTAGAAATAAATGAAATATATTCCAGGTTTCATGTTGTTTTGGAAGCATAGTGCTTTCTCACTTTGAATTACATTAGACCTGACAGTTTTCAACACTAAATCATTCTGTGAACTAGAAAGAATAAGGTAATGAAAAATTATAGGTTATTGTTACAGAAAATAGTTTCTCTTAATTATAAAATGAATAAATACTATTGTGAAAAGTTGAATAACACAGAACAGTTTCAAGAAAAAGTAGAAACTCCCTGTAATTCTTCTTGGCAGAGAAGACCACCGTGAACAAAGATGAACACTCTTCTAGGTGTGTCATTCCTATGGATGAACGAATGAATCCAGCTCTCTCTGCTGCTGTGGAACAGCCTTACTCATTTGCAAAAGTCTTCTGAACATTTGCACAGTAGTGCCTTGTGTGTGGTACACTGTATTTAATTCCTTCTTGACTGAAATTTAAGTTGTGCTGACTTCACTATTATAACAGTCATGTAAATAGGCTTATATGAATCTTTGCAGAGTATTCAGTCATCTTATATAGTGTTTTTTGATAGTTGAAAAATAATTTACCCTTTCTATTTTTATTGATGAAACTTATTTGAAGTCATTATTGTTATTGTCAAACCACTCAAAGTATAGGTGAAAAACCACTAATGCCTATTGTCTTCATCTACCACTTACACACACATTTTCTATAATATTTCAAAGCAAATTTAAGACATCTTATAATTTCATTTATAAGTACTTGTGTCTCTCAAATATATAATATAGTATGGGTTTTTTTATTTGCTTTTTTTAATTTTAAGGAAATTAAAATGTACAAAATTAAAATGTAAAAAATGCACAAAATTTCATGCACAAAATTTCAAAACCAGATAATAGAATAACAATGGTTGTGTTTTCAAAGATAAAAGAATGTGCATGTATTACATTTTTGTGGTGTCTGTGTTCATTGGCTCTCTAAATTTCACTTTTATTCTTACATGCATAGTAATAGGAGACTCTGAATACCTAACATCTCTTTTGCAGCATAACGAGAGCCTTTATTGTGGTAGAGATTTCTGTGTTCAGCAGGACTAATTCTGCTAAGCATCAGACAATGAGCCAAGGCCTGTGTCCATTGCTGAAATAGATAAGATGACCAGGGCCTGAGCCCCACAGCTGGCAGTCCAGTTGCTGCCCTAGGCAGACAGACAGACAGACAGACGTCCAAAATAAATAAGTTGTCTGGTCCATATTGTACATAAACTACTATCTAGGGGAAAAAAAAAACAACACAAATAGAACTTTTCACTTAGTGAATATTTTTCTGGCTTTAAACATTTTAGACATTTGTTTTATTAAAAATATGATTTTTGTAATATATTTAATATCAAAAATCATCTCAGAATATTCCAATGAAGTAATCCTTCATTAAGTAAAAAGAATCAATAGAGAACTTTGTTTAAATGTGGTTTACTGTTTCTACCAACTCACTAAACCAC
Organism: Ctenomys sociabilis; assembly: GCA_004027165.1. Classification (NCBI taxonomy): domain Eukaryota; kingdom Metazoa; phylum Chordata; class Mammalia; order Rodentia; family Ctenomyidae; genus Ctenomys; species Ctenomys sociabilis. The sequence goes on from PVKA01019748.1 coordinate 15,745, forward strand.
TGCAGTTAAACCATTGCAATAAATATGACTCTTGCTCTTAAAATTATGCCAAATTAATTTGCTATGTACACTTACTGCAAAATTTTCTGTTTTCTAGAATTACTTGTTTCTCAATTTCCCATTTTCATGGGGACATATATTTGGCTTAATATATTTTGAGTGTGCCTTTCTCTTTTTGAAGCCAGTTTTGTGGGTAAGTAGCAGACTGCAGCCAAGTTGGCTATCCTTTGTTTGTGAGGCTGTTGTGACAGTCTTTGTTTATAAAAATAATGTTTGTAAGTGTGTATATGTGTGTGTGGTCAGCACAGTCATGCACACATATAATCATTCTTGAAGCAGCCTGCCCACCATTGTTTGAATTTCCAGGAGTATTCCTGCTGCTGTCCTGTTATTATGCCTTAGGCAATGAAAGCATATGGTATTGTTAACTAAGCAAAATAGCTCAAAAGATAAATCTATTAGTGAAATATGTGTGGTATCTCCAAATTCTTCATATAAAGAATCTAGAAAGTCTTTCAATACACTAGTATCTAAAATTTAGAATTTACAGTACTATTTCATGTAGTTACATGTTAACCTACATGGCTAAACTTGTTACATTAATATCAGTCTGTATTCTTGTATAAATTATGTTTTGTAAAAAAACCTTACTAAATTAATCCTAATGATGGTTAAAAAATGTGTGTGTGTGTGTGTATGACTTAAGATAGATTGTTGGGTTAGTATTCGATGTGCAGAGAAAAGATTCTAAATTTCTGTGTTCCTCACACCCATAATCCCAGTGGATCTTCAGTTAATCCCAAACCCTAGAAGTCTTCCCCATGACCAGATGAGGCTTTGGGGCGACAATTAGACACAAGCCATAATAGGTATTAAGTCATTCAGATTATTTAATTCTTTCTGAGTAAGCTTAAGACTTTGTTTTTTTAGAGAACTGGTCCATCTTAAGTAAGTTTCAAATTTATTAAAGCTATACTCATTCTTATTCCTTTATTAACATTTTAATTGTTGGATCAATAGTTATATCCTTTCTTTCATTTCTAATAATTTAATGTCTCTCTGTATGTCTCTGTCTGTTTGTCTCTCTTTCTGTCTCTCTCTTTCTCTCTCTCTGTCTACCAAGTACTTTATCAATTTTTTTCATTATTTTAAAGGAAGAGCTTTTTTTCCCTCATGTTAGTTTCTGCTTGAATGTGTAATAATTTCTTACACTCTTCTAATTTTGTTTAATTTGCTTTTTTTCCTTGTTTCTAAAATAGAACATCAGTGCTTTTCTTTTCAGAGTCGAGATGAATCATTTGTTCTGTGACCTCAATTTTCTCATTGATTCAGTAAAAGTCATGAAGTTGCAAAAACAAAAAAAATTCTGTGCTCAGGATCACCAAAGAAATCAGGGAAGATTTGTCCATTTTAATGATTACAATTTCTAAAAGCCAAGATAATTTCAAATTTAATTAGAGAACACTATACTTTTTTATTTATTTGAATTTTTAGTGCCTTGTATGCAGCATGGGTCCCAGACAAACAAAAGCATTCTTCATATTCCAGTGTACATTAGCTTTAGAATCATTATAACTGTAAAAGTATGAGTAAATGGCTTTCTGCTTGCCTATAGCCAGAAACTTAAGAAATCAGCCATTCCACTTTAAAAAATTTATGGAAATAGTCCAGAATTAATGCCAAGAATCATACTTGCAAGAATGCGAAAGTAGTTCTCATACAGTATTTGTGTATTTTTATAGTATTTGTTACTATCTTTATATCTTTTATTTATAATTTTGTTATATTTTCAGTTATACCTTTTTCTATTTGTTGCTTATGGTTGTAAAAGTTAAAAAATTTGAGATTCTCAGCCGGGCGTGGTGGCGCAGGCCTATAATCCCAGCACTTGGGAGGCTGAGGCAGGAGGATTGTTGTGAGTACGAGACCAGCCTGAGCTACAAAGTGAGTTTAAGGCCAGCCTGAACTGCACAGTGAGACTCTGTCTCAAAAAGACAAAAAAAAAAAAAAAATTGAGATTCTTGATTAGCAGCTTTTATTTGATTGTGGGACTTCCTTTTATTTAGTTTGCTACTAATTTTCTTTGAAATTGTGTATCCTTTGGTATTATGCTGAAACGACTAGTATATTAAATATGGATGGTTAATATAAAGATTTGAGGATATTGTGGTCCTTATGTATTGATGCTTAAAATGTTTGTGTTTTGGTCATATTTATTTTTAAAAATAAAAAATAATGAAGGTATTTAAAATGGCTGTATGTTTCTTTTCTTTCTTTCCTTTTTTTTTTTTTTTTTTTTGCGGTATCAGGGATTGCACTCAGGACCCTGCACTTGCCAGACAAGCGCTTATTCTACTGAGCTATCTCCCTGGCCCCATGCCTCTGTGATTCTGTTTTTTCCCATGCCTTTGCTATTGTATCCATGTAAATTAGATTAGGTTTAGCACTTTCTGGAAGTGCTTCATTCAAACTTTTTATTTGGAAGTCCTTCATTCATTTGTTCAGTAGATATTTAGTACTGTGTTCCTATATGCTGAACATTATAGATGCTTACTATATACAAAGAAACACAACAACTTTATGTTCTATCAGGGACAAGGAGATGATAAACATAGCAAATAGGTAAATTACACAGTGTATTAGGCAAGTGCTTATTCCACTGAGCCATCTCCCCAAACCCCATACACAGTGTATTAGAAAGTGGCAAGTACAGAAGCAAGGAGAGGAAATGGCGATGGTAGGCTTCCTTGTTCAGACACCTATAGGAGGTGAGGGATTTGGCCATGTGGATTTCTGAGAAATGAGTTTCCAGTACAAGAAATAGCCTGTGTGTTTAAGAAATGTTCAGGAGCTTAAAATGGCCAGAGTAAAGGAACAGGAAGGGAGTGATGGGGTCAAGAGCTGATCACATTGGGTCTTGTAGGCTGTGCTGAAGTATTTACTTTTCATAGGCTGATGTGGGACTGGTCCCAAAGAAGAGTTATGGTGTGACAGGTCTCCAGCTCCTGTTACATGTGTGGTAGAGCTACGTAAGTATAAGAGAAGAAATAGAGATGCCAGTTAAGAATTCAGGCAGAAAATGATAATGGCTGGAACCCCTGTTAGCAGTAGGGGAGAGGGGAACTGACTGTTCTGGTTATATTCTGAAAATAGAGCCCTCTCGCTTAGGGATTTGAGAGAAAGGTATTTAGGAAGTTTGGGGCATTACCACTTAGATGGATGACATTATAATCACCAGGACAGGTTTTCATGAAGAGGATGTGTAATTGACCACTGGATTTCAGTGCATAGGGGCCCTTGATGACTCTGAGGAACAGTTCCTGCAGAGTGCTGGAGTGCCATGTGAAAGCCCAGTAGAAGTGGCATTAAGAGAGGGGAAGAGGATGACTTGGAAACACAAATGTAGACAGGTCTTCTAGAAGAGTCATCAGTGGATTTTCTGATTTCATTCTCCTGAACATATTGCCCTTTGATATTGTTCCCTTCCTAGAATGTTATCCTCTCATAGTTGCTATAATTGTTATCTCTGAACACATTTTTTTCAGTTTCCTTTACTGACTGGAATCCAAAGTATACTGACGGAGAAAAGTAGTTATTCTAGACATATTTAGGGTACAGAAAGAGTGGGAGGAGCCAGGGCATTCCAAAGGAAAGAAATAAAGTGAACAAAGGCATGAGGATGTAAGCAAATTCATGAAAGAGTGGATGCCATTCCAGATGTGGTTACATGTGCCTTGTGCAGGGACCAGAATAACTCCAGATGAGCTGAAAGGTTGTCCTGGCCAGGGGGTGAAATCCTCTGGAGACTGTTTCAGAAACCTAATCCAAAGCACAGATCTTAAAAACTCAGATAGTGATTAGCCTAGAAATAGCTGGTCTGAGAAACTTGATGTACATGGAGCATGCTGGATGGAAGGCTCTTCCAGTTTGAGCAAAGAGAAATATGGGAAGTGGGTAACAATATGGAAAAGTGAAGATTATTGATGTGTGTGTTGTGGTGTGGTGACATTAGCAGAGATCCAGGGAAAGATGGCTAATAGATAACTAGATTGAATCATGGAAAATGATAGAATGTTTGTGTGGAACAGATCATCCACACAGAAATGTTAGTTGAGGTTGTATGAGAGACTATAGGGAATAAGAGAACACATGTAACAGTTCTGAGTATGCAATATCAACACTTGGAAAAGAAAACCGGCAGTAACTGCATTTAGGGAAAAAAAAAGAAAAAGTACAGTTAGGGCCAGGTCAGAGAATGGAAGTAACAGAGGCCAAGGAGATGGGAGTTTGGTGAAGTCAGTGATAGCCCCAAGTATAGTAAAACATCCTGGAGAAAGAGCTTGAGAAGAAACAGGAAATTTGTATCTAAGTGATTTCTTCTAACAGATGCTACAGTTGACCTAATACTGTAAACAGAAGAAGGCCTTGGGGCACTACAAGAAGCATGGCTATGACAGTATGACAAATGGCAAGTTAGAAGGAGTGGCCCAAGGGCCAGCCAAATAGCTCAGAGGATTAAAGTGCCTGCTTGCAGGTGCAAAAGCCAGGGACTCAATCCCGAGATCTGCCTGGCAGCCCCACCCTATGGGGCATGATGAGGCCTCAATTGAGAGGTGTGATATCCACAGGTGTGGATACGCCTGTAATCCTAGTTCTTGGGAGGCTGTAAACATGTGGGATCATGGGGAATCTGATCTAGTAGTGAGACCCTGAACACCCTGTAGACCTTTCCTTAAAAAATAAAAAGGGGAGGGTGGTCCAGTGATATGACATAAAGTATAAATGCTTCAATAAAACCTGACTACACAGATAACAAATACACTGAGAGGAAAATTAGAGAAACAATATATCTTATAATACTACCATGGCAAATGAAATACCTTGGAATCCATCTAACTAAAGAAGCCAAGGATCTTTTCAAAGAAAATTATAGTACTCTGAAAAAAGAGATCATAGAGGATTTCAGAAAATGGAAAGATATTCCCTGCTCCTGGATAGGAAGAACCAACATTGTGAAGGTGGCCATACTCCCAAAATTGCTGTACAGATTTAATGCAATTCCTATCAAACTACCACCAACATAACTCCCAGACCCAGAGAAATTGTTCCTAAAATTTATTTGGAACCAGAAAAGACCTAGAATAGGAAAGGCAATCCTGGCCAACAAAGACAAGGCAGGAGGCATTACAATTCCTGACTTGAAATTATGCTACAAAACTACTATGATAAAATCATCATGGTATTGGCAACAAAATAGATCTGAGAATCAGTGGAATAGATTATAAGATGCAGAGGCCTCTACAAACACATTCAGCCACCTGGTCTTTGACAAAACGGCCAAACATGCTTACTGGAAGAAAGATAGCCTCTTTAACAATTGGTGCTGGAAAAACTGACTCTTCACATACTGAAAACTAAAATTGACCCAAGTCTATCACAATGCACTAAGCTAAAGACAAAATGAATTAAAGATCTAAGCATTAAAACAGAAACACTCAATCTCCTTGAAGAGAAAGTAGGAGGAACTCCTGAAGACATAGGGGTAAGCAAAGAGTTCATGAACAAAAATCAAATTGCATGGGTAATACTTGAAAGAATTAATGACTTTTATTGAGAATCTTTTGCACATCAAAAGAAATCACCAACAATGAAAAGATAGCCCACAAATTTGGAAAAAACATCTTAACTAATAAGCACTCAGACAATGGTCTGCTCACTAGAATTGATAAAGAACTAAAACAATTAGGACCCCAAAATTTAAAGACTCAGTCCAGAAATGGGCATCCGAGATGAACACACACTTCTCAAAGGACAAAATTAAAGAAGCAAATAAATATATGAAAAAAATGCTCCACATCACTAGTCATCCATGAAATGCAAATTAAAACAACACTGAGATACCATCTCACCCCAGAGGAATGGCTATCATAAAGAGATCAACCAAAAAAAAGAAAAACGAAATCAACAACAAATGTTGGAGAGGCTATGGGGAAAAAGGAACCCTTCTCTTCTGCTGGTGGGAATGTAGACTGGTGCAACCATTATGGAAATCAGTGTGGAGACTCCTTAAGAACTGGAAATCCTATTCAAACCAGCTATCCCCCTACTGGGAATTTATCCAGAGGAACAGGAAACATCATATGATAGCGATATATGTGCACCTGTGTTTATAACAACACAATTTGTGATAGCCAAGTCTTGGAAACAACCAAGATGCCCATCACCTGAGGAATGGGTGAAAAAGATGTGGTATTTTTGTACCATGGAATATTACTCAACTGTAAAGAATGATAAACTTGAAGCATTTATATTTAAGTAGATGCCATTTGAAGATATACTCATAAGTGAAATAAACCAGACCCACATGTTTAAATATCATATAATCTTCCTAGTGTAAGAACTCAAAAGAAGAAATAAAAATAAAAACGTATAATACAATTAAAAGGAAAGCAAGAATTTGAGGATTGGACAATGAGGAGAAGGCAAGAAGAAAAGCTGGGAAAAAATGACAGAAGCAAAGCCATACATTTATATGCACAAGATGGGTAAGGTAATGATCCTGAGAATCTTCAACATGTTTTTGAAACTAGCAGTTACTTAGCAAGATTCTCACCCTGACTGACTATATATGCTGAATCAAAGCAACTGCATTGAAGATAGAAATGTGTAATAATAGGGTCATGCTTAGAATGCCTGTAATTCTGGTCTTCTAAATACATACTGCTTGTCACGTCATACCAATTACTGCCATACTGTCTTTCAAATAGTTTGTTTTTAAAAAAGGGTAGTAAGTGAAAACAAAAATCAAGAAAAAAATGTCATAGCACTGTCCTGCTACAATGATGAACATGCGTAGATTTCTAAATTTCTGTGTAAGAACATGTAATTATTTATTTCTATCATTTTAAATATTTTTTATTCTTTATATTCTGTAGGGATTTAAAGTTTAACATATCACTACTTGATGGAAAATATCTGTTCCATGTTATGCCTAATGTGTTTGATATTCAGACAGATAGTGGGGTTAAGCTCAACTGCCTATATTGTACGGTAATAATAATAAGCTTCTCTTCTAGAGGGTTAACAACCTAAGTTTGTAGGGCAAAAATTAGAGAAAAAGAAGGACTGCAAGAACAGCCAACATTTTGGCCCTAGCCTTTCAAGGTCAGCGAGGACTCAGGACATAAGAGAACCTGTACTATAACATCCTGTAACTCAGTTGTGTCCCAAATTTTCTAATCAAGGAGATTATGGGGCCACAGAGGAAAGTGATCAATGATGTAGAGTGTGCCTAAGGAGAGTCACATAGAGATAAAATATTCTCTCAGGCTTTGACAGAGAGCAAACTGGTCAAGCAATGGCTGTGACTCATCCATATGGCTGACACTGACAAAGGATCTACAGACTGTGGTTCAGGGTTTCAGGGTAAATCCTGAGGGGATTTGACTGAACTTGGGCAGGTACAAAAGTTACATTTCTTGTTATATAGGTCTTGCTTTATCTTCGTCTTAACCAGCTAGCAGAAAAGTATAAAAATGAAGTATAAAAAGTAAAGCAATATTAATAGGCTTAGCTATAAAAGGCTCAAGTCAACAACTTCTGACGTTGCCATTCCTATGGATAACCCACTACTATTATGGACTATTGGACTCTATTGGATTATTTTGCTGAATTCACACACCTACAATATTTAAATGACAATGGAATAGCCATCTCTGAGAAAACTAAACAAAACAAGTGGATACAAATGAAATACTATTTTGTATCTGTATTTTCAAAATAATTAGGAAGATATACAGCTACTTTCTTTTAATTCAATGAATAGAAAGATTTGTACTAATAGTGTTTGTGGACAGGATATCATGTCTACATCTTGTACTATGAATAACCACTAAGAAGACAACAATATGCAATGTATTAATTATTGAGACTGTTCTACTAATTGGTTTTGGAATTGTCTTATTGCTATTTGTTTCTCAATAAAGTTATTAAAAATATAAAAATAAAACCTGAGAATTAAAAAGTATATGGTGAGAATATACCAAGTGAAGAGACCTCAATTTTATGCTTTTTTCTGTGTGATTTTTTTTTTTTTTTTTTTTTTTTTTGGTGGTACCAAGGATCAAATGCAAGACCTTGCACTTGCCAGGCAAGCACTTATTCCACTGAGCTATCTCCCAGCTGCTTTTCTGTGATTTTAAAAATGTTTTTGTGATTCACTGTTAGTAGGGAAAAAAATAAACCTTTTTTTTTGGTGGAACCAGGGATTGAACTCAGGCCCTTGTGCTTGCTAGGGAAATACTTATTCCACTGAGCCATCTCCCTGCCACTCCCCATTTTTTTGATAAATAAGCTATTAGCCATCTTAGTTAATCAGTTTTTTGAAGACACATTATATGAATCAATTTTTAAAATATTATATGCATCTTTTGTTTTCTTGTTTTGCATCAGTAATATTTGTCTTTCAATAAAAAATAAAATGCTTTAATGTTTTATTGTATTACAAAAATATCATCCTGGTTACTACTATGTATTGGTAATATGAAATTACTGAACAACATTCAAGGAATGCTTTGTTATTTACATTAAGAGATTAAAAGTCCTAAACATTTATAGGTATATAATAAAATACAAATTTTTATTCCACTACCATCTTTCTAGGTATCAAAAGGAATTATTTAAGTTGAAAAACTGTGTTTCTATATAGAAAGAACAAATGTGCAGGGTTAGCTCTTCAGGAGAAAATGGCTAAAACACAATTGGGTCTGTGGTTTGTTATATGTTTACCTACTTGAACACTAAAACAATTTTGAGGCAAACACTTAAATCTCTGAAGAACGTGAGTCAAGTTGTTTTAAGATAAAACTCCAGATATTCACTTAAAAGAAACCTGTCAGTATAATAGTAGAATAAATAGTGTCTACATTTTACTTAAAAAGTATTTAAACCACTATTCTTATTTCTGAGAATAAACATTTTATATAAATTTTCAAGACTTTTTCTAGTTTAGCCCCCTGCCAATACTGTCATCTGAAATAAGTACAGGACTCTTACTAAGCAAAGGGCACCTAGCTTCCTTCCTTTCCTCTTTACTTCAAACTTGGTCAACCCATATTTTGGTCAGAATTTGAACTTAAAACTAGCTTCCTGCTGAAGCTAATGACATCTCAAACTAACCTTGTTACTGAACACAATACTGTTAGATGGATTATTTTAAAGTTTATAGAAATATCAAAGAACCAAAATGATACTACATAGCTCAGCGGATTAGAGTGCCTCCAAGCAGGGGTTCTATCTCTAAGCCTATTATGCTGGCCCCTGCCCCTCGGAGTGTGCTGAGACAGCAATTGAGACTGGGCCTGGTGTCCTGTGCCTGTAATCACAGTTTTTGGAAGGCTGCAAACAGGCGATTCACTACGAGTCTGATCTAGTAGTGAGACAGTGAACATCTCACTGCAGAGACCCGACTTATAGTGATCTTCCTGTTTACAGCCTCCCAGTCCTATAAAGGTATGTGCCACCACGCCCAGTCTCAATGGTTCAGTGCACCCCAGGGGCAGGACCAGCAGGGCAGGCCTGGGGATTGAACCCCTGGCCCCTGCGCCTGCCTAAGCAGATGCTTTAATCCACTGAGTTATTTAGCCAGCCCTCCTATCATCTTGTTCAGTGAAATTCTGTAATATTTCTAATGTTTTTGTTGCTATTTTTTATTGTCTTTAAAACACACAAAAAAATTAAATTTATGTGCATTCTGAAAAAAACTTATACTGTAGCCAACAGGAATCTCAGGTACTACTCCATGTATATTCTTCCAGCTAACTGCAAAAATAAGAAGACATCAGAAAACTCTTCTGGTTACCAAAAGAATTGTTTGAGAATGAATGGAGAAAGAGAATTCATAGTTCCACTCAGTATTGCAAATGGAAATGTGCTATTGTTTGTATCTAGTTGTCCCTCCAAAGCCTCACGCAGGCATGGGGCGGGTACATCTAGAGTCTGAGTTTAACTCATGATCCACTGGGATTATGGGTCATAGTACTGCTGGGATTATGTGTGTGAATGTTACACCCAGCCTGGGGTGGCTAACCTGAATGCAACATAAGAGCGACAGACTTCCTCTCTGTTGCCAGTGTTGCTGCTGCTCCTCCTTTTGCTGCCTTGCTCTCTGCCACTGCCATGAAAGGTAGCTCTCTGTCATGTGCTGCTCTGCCTTGGAGCCAGCTGACTATGGACTGAAGCCTCCAGTAACTGTGAGCTAAATAAACCTTTCCATCCTTCATTTTGAGTGTCAGGCATTTGTTCCAGCAATGACAGAAGAGTAACTGAGACAGGAAGATAAGAGAGAACATGGAATTCCTTCAAAACCTTAAGGTGTCACTAGGAGCTTCTGAGACAGTCCCTAAGAGTCCTCCTTCCTCTGTCTTCCATCCCATAGTCAGGTCATTCATAAATCCCTGACCCTGGAAAACAGGACAAGATGAGTCTCCGTGTCTGTGGTAAGCCAATGAATGTTGGAGTTAATTTGCTACACATCAATAGATAACTAATAATATGGTGCAGTGCAGAAGCAAGACCAAGAAGCAGGGTTATAAGGAAAATTGCCTGGAAAGCTTAGTATAATGTGAAAACACAAGAAAATATCTGGAAATTAGATCTTTTTTTTCTCATTCTCCCAAAGCTCTGAAGCTTCATCACCCAGTCAGATTCCCAGAAAGCCTCGGAGATCTGTACTTGACTTCCTTTGTCACATGTAGGATGTACAGCTCTAACTGTTCCCTGATGATTGGGAGAGGACTCAGGTCAAGTCTCCCCATTACAGTTTTCATGGACCTAAGCTCCCCTTGTCAAGGGCAGGCGTCCATCACTAGCATCTTGCACTTTCCAGTTTTACAATTGTCCCTTGGCTTGTCTCTGGGCCCTGCTGGCTCTAGAGCCATGCTTGAGGACAGGCACCATGTGGCACTGCCTACACTAATCTGTTTTGGGAGGAGACAGACAGTTCTGAGAGGCAGAGTAACATGACTGAGCCACACGGGTAGCCAGAAATGTATAGAATAAAGACTTGGAGCTCTCACTACCTCATATAGTGTCCTTAATGCTACATACACCACAGTGGGTTATGATTTTAAAAGGCGTGACACAAGGGAAGAACGTAGAAGATACATTTATAGTGGTGCCTCAGTTCATGAACTGGGTTCTTGCCGCGATTCTCTTCACAAGCTGAACTGGATAAGAATTGAATCAAATTCCCGACAAGGTCAACAATGAACTTAACTATTGACTTTGATTGGGTTCTAATCCAACTCAGTTCACAGCCAGAATCATGGAAAGAGTTCATGAACCAAGGTGCCATTGCATATCATCGTTTTCAAAGGCTTAAGTAGTCTCTGGCTACATACAACTTTTTCAAAAATCTTTCTGCAAATTAGTGGTTCTCAGTCTCTTCTCTTTCCCAAATCTCAAGTAAACTTTCTCTCTTAAGGGATATTTTTCATTTTCTCAACTGTGAGTGAGTGCTTTGGGGTATCGTATGGAGCTTAAACTGTATTTAGTAGAAGCCTCTCAAAAACCTAGTTGTTGGTCTGAGGATGTCAGAGGTGCAGCACTTGCCTAACATGTGTAAAGCCTTGTGTTTGATCCCTAGCCCCCACCTCACACACACACAACCTAGCTGGGCATGGAGGCACACACACCTGGACCCCCTGTACTCTGGGAGGCTGAGACAGGAAGATTAAGCAACTCAGCAACTTAGCCAGACCATGTCTCCAAATAAAAACTAAAAAAGGGCTGGAGGTGAAGACGCTGGGTTAAATCCCCAGTACTGAGTAGGAGAAAAGATCTAATTGTGTAGAATGGGGTTCTTCTTGAGCTATATCCTTCTCCCAAGGGTCACTGCTAATTGCCCCGGGGCTTCCTAGGTTACAGCACCAAAGATGCTGTGAAACAAGTGTGAACTTCTGTGTTATACACCTAAAGCCCGACCCTCAGTGCCCTGCATCAAGGATTCTGCAGCCTGCCACCCACCCAGCTGTTGCAGTTACTTTGTCTGAGAGCCTCTGTGCAAGCTGGGGTCCAGTGAGCTTCCATCCTCAGAAAAGTCCAGGAAACTTAGCCAACAGGTATCCATTGAAGGTACTAATTATCACCTAAATTTTATGACATATCTATTAAACAAAAGACTGTTATGCACTATAAAATTGAGCAAGATCTGTGCTTCCCAGAGCAATAAATTCTGCTGCCTCTTTCCTCTTAAAAACAAGTTTTAGTATTTTGTAAACCAAAATAAGCCACACTAAATATGGGGCTGCTGAAATGAAACAAAAGAAAGCATTTTCAGTCATACTTCTCTCTAACCAGATTTACCACATTTCATTATTTTGCTGCCTACTATTGCTCTGTGATCCCTAAGGAAATAACCAGATGAAACTGAGAATAAAAACAACATAAAGGAGGATATTCAATACCCCAGGTTGCAGATACCCAATCAGGTCACACAGTGATCGAATTTACCTGTTAACCTGATTTCAAGTGCAGTACAGTTCTGAGGGACAATGAGAAAGAGAATGCTTGTTTTACATTATCAGAAAATACTTGAGTTAAAACATATGGGCTAGAGTTTCCCTGATGTACAGGAACATTTACACACAGCAGGCAGGTTCCAGTTTCACTGAATACAGCATTTGTACTAATAACAACAATTTTATTTGGCCAAGGAAAATATGAAATATGCCAGCACTTCTTGCTGCTGGCCCTTACACACACACACACACACACACACACACACACACACACACACACACACACACCATAGTAAGGGAGAGAGTGCTATGGATGTGGAGGTACTCACATTCTTGAAAGGCAACCCCATTAGATTTCGTCTCTGAAGATTTTATTTAAAAAGATACCACAAATAAGTTTGAGCCCATCCTGGAAAACTTACTAAAATCCTGTCTGAAAATAAAAAAATTAATTTAAATTTAAAAATGGTTGAGGAAGATAATTCTGTATGAAAATCCTAGTTCAATCTTTTGTAAAAAGAAAGAAAGGAAGGGAGAAGAGAGCAAGGGGGGAGTGGTTTAGACATTTAAAGTTCATTATATAACAAGGCTATGTAATTTCTTAGGAAAAGGGAGGAGGTATTTCCAAATCAAAATAGTTCCTTTTTGCCTGGACTGGTTTTAATGAAGTGGTAATTTGGCTGTAAAGTGTGGAGATGGACCAGATGTCCCTCAAGATGCCTTTAAAGCTGTCTGCTATTTATTGTGTCATAGCACGATAGAACAGAAGGCAGTTTTCCACCACAGAAGTCCAGCAGCTCCCTTGTTTTACAGGGAGGAAGCTGAGAACAGTGATAATATGCAGTTCACACTTGTAGAATTATGAAAAATAAATATTTCTCTTGAGTCCCATCTTTCTTTAGAAAAAAAACCCTTGGAATGATAAAAATGTCATAGATTCAGTTTATAGGTGTGGAATTTAAAGACTAATAATGATATTTATTATAATTCAAAGAATGAGAGTGAATAATTGAGAAATATGTATGTGCAAGTTCAAGAATAATAATGAATAATTGTGAACTATCAAGATTATGAGACAGAATCCCACCAGAAATTTAGAAGCTTGTTCAGAGCTTCTTTCTGATCTCATTCACTCCAAGAAACACCTACTCTTGAGACCACAGAAGAAGCAGAGGGGTGGAGGTGACTGAAGTTTTCACCATGGTAAGCAGGTGGGTGAGGGGGCCATCCATGGTGATAGAAAACTCCATGGGGGAGCTGGAGGTGGGCAGGACACAGTGTAAAGGGCAAGGCACTGACTCTTGTATTTGTTGAATCTCAGTTACTTGAAACAGAAGAGGGAGGAAGAAGCTGGGTTCACAGAACAACTACCTCCTGTTCTTCCACTTTAATCTCTTCATATTCCACTCCATTGCTCCTGCGTGAGATTCAGCTGTCATGTGCAGATGATGCCTTCTCAGGTAATTGCAGTGGGTAGAGCCACTCATTTTGGAAGAAAATTTATTCATGGATGTGATGGATTGCCAACTTGTTACACCCAGCTGCACTGAGCCAGAGTGGTGCTGGGTGTGGGAAGCCAACTTGAGGACTGTTGCCAGCAGCATAAGAGGAGAAACTGGAAGAGCTGGAGGGAGCCTGTTAGGGAAGCTGTTGGAGAAGCTGTGGGCAGCTGTCAGAAGCTGCTGATCTCTTGGGCTATTCTTCTGAGGGACCTTGTCATGCTGGCTTGCCTGGTGAACTTGGATGTTCTTCAGGACCTCCTTGTTGCTGAGAATGGCTACGGTTCATTTTTGGAGATCTCTGGTTCTTTCTTTGAGCATTGCCTCCTGGCTCCAAAGAGGAAGATGGTACAGTGTTTAGACTCTTGGAGAAACTCGTCACGTTGCCTTTCCTGATAAACTCAGCTTTCCTCATCATCACAAGAACTCAGGATGGCTGTGGTATTTTTTTTTTTTTTTTTTTTTTTTTGGGCGGGGGAGCTCTGGTGCTTACCATGAGTGTTGCTTTGTGGCTCCAGTTCAAATCTCTCAGCCTGCAGGCACAGATCCTTTATTCCACTGGTACAGACTTTCTAGCTTCCACCACTGACCACTGAACCTTCCCAGTGCAGATCTGTGAAGTAGGCCTGCATGAGACAGTGTCGTGGGCTTTTGTCTCTCAGCTGGACTAGTGGGGGACATTGTTATGGACTCTAGGTTTTCAGCTGGACTCATGCAGGATATTGGGATACCTCAGCTAGATTCTTCAGTCTTTAATGTGTGGGCAGATTTCCTGTACTCTTTGTATATGATTTTTTGGGTGATTCATTATAAAATAATGAATATATTATTAATAATGTATTATATTATTCCACTTACAAAAACCCCAAACTATGACAATGGAAACAAATTGGAATATTCCTGCCCTGTATTCCTCTGAAATTTTAGAGTTCCTGACCCAGCACTGATGCATTTTCCACAATCTGGATCACTCCTTTTGAAATAACACATCAACTAAAGCAGCAGGAGACTAGGGTAAATTGCATTGTTCCAGATCTCATTGATTCCTTCCATTTCTCCCCCCGATGACCTTACTTTATTTTCCCTTTCTTCTGTCCTTCTTTTTGAATGGTTTCTCTGCTTTCTTCTCAATGGCTTTTTCCAGTGCCTTGCCTGGGTTTCTTACAATCAGCTGTCCTAGAATTTAACTTCTTGCCTTAGAAGTTGTCTTTTGGTGTGTTATGCACCAACTCAACAGTAACCAATAAAATATTGACAATGCAGACTACACCCACATTTAAGAAAGAAAATCATTCTAAAAAAACAAGGAACCACAATCTACAGAAAAGCAATTTTGTTCACAGTAATTACATATATTATTAAACTGGAGTCATCCAATAGCTCTTCCCCAAAGAGGATCTTTCCTCATTGGGGTGAATTCTCAGAAGAAAGACCGTAGGCTACAAGTACAAATTCAAGCTCTTATCTCTTAATAGACAAGAAATTCCAGGAAACTTTACATCACAATGTTTTTCTATTCTTTCCATATAGCTAGCTAGATAAATATTGGAATCTAGTCCCATCCAGGGTCCTTGCACTGTTCTATAAGGAAAAAGTCATGTATTTGGCTGGGAACATGAGTTAGGAAATGTGTGATTCACTTTGCATTCTATAACTAGCAAGAAAATTAAAATAGCCTTCCAGTCTCATGGGTGCCATTGACATCACATACCAGCTCCAACCCCTCGGCCTTCTGCCCTTTTCTAATTTTAATAGTCTCTGGAAGTTGACTCCAGAAAGTCCAAACCATTCTTATCACAATGAAATTCTAGTAGGGTTTGAAGAACTGTGGTTGATTCTCTTGGGGTAGATTTATAATACTGCTTGATATGATTACAGATAACTCAACCCATGCCATACGGGTTCCAGCCTCACGAGCAATCAAAGCAATAGCTGATGGAAACATAGTGAAGAAATCTGAAGGTCATAGTAAAAGATCAAGCAAATGCTTAAAATCACAAATTTTAAAGAATTTGGTAATATTTAAAGGGAGGAAAATAGTAATTTTGTTGTTGCTTTTCCAAATGTTGTACTTTGAAAGGAAGCAGAATAAAGAAAGGGCTATAAAATAGGCTGAGGAATCACAGGGTAGCTTGCAACCATTTTAACATAAAACAGCTTGAAGACACTTTTAATTTTCTTTTGGATGTTATTTGTTCCTCGGGTTCTTAAAACCATGATTTCTACCCACACTTCTTAGCTGGAAATTTTTAGCCACATCTGGCCCACATCTGAAAAGATCACTTTTTTTCTCTCTCTGTCAACATCTTGGGAAGTTCTGTTCCAGAGATCATCCTCATACTTTCTTTTCCATCAAAATCCAGTTTGGAATTGCACAAGTCCTTATTTAACCACAGCCCGATGAGAGATGATGTCACTGTTTCTTATTCTCTAATGAATATTGGAGACCTCCACATCCCATTGAACCAGGAGATTATAGTGTAGCAAATTTAGCTGGGAAAGCAGGTGTGACTTGTTAATTACAAAATCCCAGGACACATGCTCAGAAGTTACCAAAGCCCTGCATGTGGGCTTCTTCCTAGAACTCGAGCAGATTTTCAGTAGGATGGCCTAGAACTAATGTCAACCTGGAAGAGTTGGTGATAGAAAATGGGCAGTCCACACTGAGTTCTAGTCACTGTGCTCTGTCTTGTATGGTGGCCCACCCTCACCCTGTAGGGTGTACTTCTTTTCCTACTTTTATTTGGCACAAACTCATTCTAAAGAACATGTTTCTTTTCTTACTTTTAATAAAACTTTGCTACCATTGTGCTTGCCTTCTCAGTTCTTTGCTCAGGACAGAAAGAACCTAGAAGCTACCTTCAGAAGCAGAATCCAACACCCCCAAACCCAGTAACACCATGAAGCAACCTGGACAATGATAATTCAGCTTCTGTTCATGTAAATACCTGACACTTTCCACTGATTTCTGCCTCAGCTTATGCAAATCCACACTGCAGTCACCAGGGACAAAGTAATGTTGGCCCAAGCTAGAACCACATAAGATGTTTCCCCCAGTGTTCTAAAATAAGATGGTTTATAAATGTCATGATCAACTATTGTAGTGGTTATGAATCCTGAGTGCCATCACTTGTGCCTTGAAAGTTTCAACTCATTTTCTGTTTCATGGACCTTATCTAGCCTCTGGATGCACTTGGGAGATATTTCTATATATGCACAGTAAGTGTAGGAACTGAACTACTCACTCTAAGAGAATTATGTGGAAGGAAATCCACAAGAATGCACATTTTAAAGGAAATGATGGGGATTGCTGGGGAATAGATTAGGACCACAAAGGAGTGTATTGAATCTGTTGCCTTGGCCCCCATAACAAAGGCATTCTCTCAAAATGTTAGTAGTTCTAAGGTCCAGCACCTTTGAACAAGGGAAACAGTGGGGTATATGCTCTGGCCATCACCTTCTTAGAGTCCCAGGTTTACAGTCACATTTTCTGTAACTGGGAGTTACAGAATGATAGGGCATGTTCATAAGATACTTCCCATGGGAAAAATAGCTTCCCACAGCAGATCCAACGAAGATCAGGGAGAGGAGCAGACAATAAATGGGGCAGGTGCTGAGTAGAGAGAGACCCCTTCTGGGATCTACCTACTGGCAGGGATAGTTAGAAAAGATTTCTCTGTAAATTGAAAACTCAAAAAAACTCTTCAGAAATGCATAGGAGGGCAGACAAAGAGCACTTGCAAACCTTTGATGTGGAAAGTCACAGGGGTGTGTGTGTGTGTGTGTGTGTGTGTGTGTGTGTGTGTGTGTATGTGTTGGCAGTAGACCTGCTGACTGGAATGATAGCCTGTGAAAAGAAGGAGAGAAGTTAAAGTGGCACAGGCCTGTTGCAGCCAAACCTTGGAGGGCCTTAAAGAGGCCCAGGGCTTCACCACAAATGCTAAAGACTGAGGATGTAGTTTTGAGCCCAGCTGACTGGCCCTGATTGTCTCATTTTGCCATCTGCTGTTCTCCCTCTGGCCGTAAGCAGACAGGACAGAGGGAGAACTGCAAGGGTAGAAGCAAGCAAGCAGTGTTTCTCAACAATGAGAGCCAACAGTAGGAAGTCGTATTCCTAGTGAGTACCAAAGAAAAGAAATAGATAAGAAGGAGACAAAATAATCTTAACTAAAATTCGTCTTGGTCAGAGTCACCCAAGGCACTCCACTATCATCTCTTTGCTAAATTTTAGGCTCTTTTCCTACCAGACCCATCACACCTTGATTTCTTCAGGAATACCCGAATTCCATAAGCAGGCAATTGAGAATGTAAAGAGCAAGAAGCTGATCCTAAGATGAAAAAATAGGTTGAGAGAAAGCTTAAATTATCTATTGAAAACAAAACTGAGCTCAGGCCTGTCAAATAAGCCAGATCACTCCTGGGGACTGGGCCACTTTTTTCTGGGGTTTCCTTCCACTCCTTCAAGAGAAGCATACATTTTCCACGTCCCAGGAAATGAGGCTCCTACCCTCTTGGGGCCCACACTCAATTTCTCTAAGTGTGTACTTTTAAATTTCCACCTAACTCTTTTCCAAGCCTTTTCCTGTTGCATCCTA
>PVKA01019749.1:0-41505 GCA_004027165.1 Ctenomys sociabilis
TGAAGCACAGGGACACAAAGAAGTCACTCAGAATCATAGCACTCTCGGGAGGCTGAGGCAGGAAGGATTGTTGTGAGTTCGAGACCAGCCTGAGCTACAAAGTGAGCTTAAGGCCAGACTGAACTGCATAGTGAGACCCTGTCTCAAAAAGACAAAAAAAAAAAAAAAAGAATCATAGCACTTCCATCCAGCCCCTCTGGTTGGTGCTGCTCTTACTGATCCATCACCTCAAGTGTCCCCATGGTGCTCACACACACTCTCTCATACTTGCTGCTGGAACCTGCCCAGACTAACCTCCGAGCCCCTCCCTCCTTTTTCCCTGGCACCTGCTTTCTCCTGTGACACTCACTTGTAGTCACGCTCCCAGAACTTCAGGGGCCTGGCATAGGACATGATGAAGACAGCACTGCCCAGTAGGGGGTTGAGTGGTGTGGAGAAGAGCCCTGAGAGCAGGGCCTGGACAAACAGCATGGCTGAGTCTGAGCACAAGTCAAGGAGGTGGTAGCAAGTACTTGGGGTCTCCCAGCCTCCCTCTCCAGCCCCTGCAGTCTCAGGCTTGCAGCATTCCCTGCTCAGTCCCACCCAAACAGCAGGCAGCAGATACGGGGCACAGCGAACGGCTGGGCAAAGGCGTGGAATGCTGAGCCCCAGGTGATCTGCCAGGGTGCAATGTAGGTCAGCACAAAACGCAGCTTGTACAGCAGGTCCCACAGCTGGCAGGGCACCAAGGGGAGATGATAAAGAAACGTACCAGGTTACTCATGGAGGTAGGATTTGTCAAGACCAGAGACAGCTGGCCTTGCGACCACCCACAGGTAGCCACATGAGCCACAAGCTCATCATCACTCCCAGACCTCTCTGTGGTTTGTTTTTTTTTGGAACCGGGGATTGAACTCAGGCCCTTGCATGAGCCATTTCCCAGTCCCCAGACCTTTGTCTCTGGAGTTGGCTCAAGGCACCTGACAATATGAGCAACTCCTGACAGAGCACATGGCAGGATTAGCCATTTAATTCACATGACAACCCCAGCACTTCCTTCTGCTGTCTCCATTTCACAGATGTTTGAGGTTCAAAGCAGCAGAGATAGTGGTGACTTACTCAATTTATGCTACTCTGTCATGGCCCTGGACTGGTATTAAGTGGCACATGGTCTAGAAGCCACTAACCTGGGCCAGGGCCCAAACAAGAATCACTCACATGAGTGAGAAATGGGTTCAGGCCTACACAGGGTCTCAGACACCATGCCAGGCCTCTAGTACAATGCAGTAGATGGCCCTCTGCTCAAAGTGACCTGTCCCCAGACCTGAGAGGGGAAGCCCAGAGTCTGGTAGAGCACTTTCACACCCAGAACCCAGGACTTCTGAAATTCAGCCCTGATCCAATCTCCAGGGCCATGGCTAGCAGAGAGGCAGCACTCAAGAGGCTGGCTCTTCTTCAGAGGACAAGGCCAGGTCTGAATTATACCAACTGCTTCTGAGGAAAGTAGGTATGGGGTAGGATAGACTTGGGGTGACATCTGAGCTGACCACCAATTCTCTGAAGGACCTGAGAATTGGTGACTCCACCTCTTAAAACCTCAGTTTCCTATGTTGTCTACAAAGGTAGGGTAGAGGTGACCGTTTCCTGGAGCCACCCCTGCAAAGGACCACCACAGGTCCTTTCTCCCACCCAGGCAGAAGAATGCTGGGCCTCAGCCACGGGCTCACCTTACTGCAGAGCAGGGACATGAGGAAGTAGTCAAGCAGGAAGCCCTGGGAGAGACGTGGATAGTCGAAGTGGAAGAGCAGGACAGTGAAGGCCAAGGTCAGGTACTGCTGGGGTGGGCAGCAGAAGGCTGAGCGCAGCAGCTTCAGCCCAGCCACAGTCATCAGCAATGCCCGGCAGCTGTGGGTGAGGGGCAGGCACCCGGTGCCCAGCAGGGGCTCAGGGGCCATGGGCATAGGGGCCCAACCCTCGCCCACCCTGGGCTTCAGTCCGTCTAAAGGCAGTATAGGGGTACAGAGGCTTTAATGGGTAATGCTGGGGCTTTGCTGGCAACCCCACACACCAGCCATTCCCTCTATGGGCCTCCATTTCCCTAATGGGAATCAAACAGGAATGTGGATGGGGCCTGGCAAACAAGATGGTCCTCACTAGAGGCAGAACTTGTCCGGGTGACTGACGACAGTGTGGGCATCCACTGTGAGTGCATTGAGCACTACAGCAGGGTAGATGAGGTACTTCTCAACACACTGCAGGCCAGCATACAGCTTCTCAAACCACATCACTTGGGCGGCACCTGTGGCAAGAAGGTAGCTTCTACATGCCCCATCTTCCTTGGGGCCCAAAGGACTGGGTACTATAGGGCCAGCAAAAAGCTCAGGGAGTGAACAAGCCAGAAAGTGTGTGGTCCTAGGTCCTTAGACTGGCAGGGACTGATCTTTGTCAGAAAAAACAGGCTTAGGGGTAGGCATTTTATCTTACTTTACTGTCCGTGGAAATAAGGCTAACAAGAATCTCTCAGATGTCCACTGGAGATAGGCAAGGGTGCTACAGAAGGCTCAGGAGACCAATGGAATGGTGGGACAACCCTGATCCATAGGCCCTTCTGAAGTGCAAGGCCTCTTGGCTCAAGCTGCAGAGAGATGTGGGTGGCACATGCCTGTAAACCCTACACTCACGAGGCTGAGGCAAGAGAACTGCCAAGAGGTCAAGGCCAGTCTAGACTACACAGTGAGTTCTAGGTGAACTACATAATATAGTTCACAGTAAACTACACAGGGAGACTGTCTCAAAAAATTTTTTGCTGGGCATGGCAGCACATACCTGTAATCCCAGAATGTGGGAGGCTGGGACAGGAGATCACTGAGTTCAAGGCCAACCTGAACTACATAGCAAGACCCTATCTCAAAACAACCAAAAACACTTTTAAAAAGCCACTGGTAACTAGTTTACAATTCTGACCCCTTTAGGACTCTGGAATTCTACTCCCAACTCCTTAGACATCAAAAGGAGGGCAGACAAAAGTAACATACAGGGCAGTGAGAAAGTGCATACAGACAGAGCAGGAGAGGGGTGTAGGGCCAGGGAAGCACAGAGGATAGTGTGGGGAGAGGCTGCCCCCTGCTGGTATCCTTAGCCAGGAAGATCACAGCACTCACGGGAGTAGGCCACACTTCATTCAGCAAGCACAGAAGCCCCAGGTGGGCAATGAGAGAAGGTGGTGACAGATATCCCTGGAGCACTCACCCCGCACTTCATACTGGCTGTACTCCAGTGGCTTCAGCACAGGTTGTGAGAGGCAAAACCAAGGTAGTTGCTTACGGAGCTGCGGCAGCAGGTAATGTGTGAAGAAGCCCACAGCTCCAGCCAACGCATACAGCACAAAGCCCAGCACCGACTGTTGAGAGGGAGAGGCCAGGTGCTCAGTCCACTGAACTGAGCAGGAGCCACTCTGGCCCTTGGGTCCAACAGGCTCCCAAGGAAACTGAGGGGAGGATATTCTGTGCTGCACAAACCTTCAGGGCGATGAAGACAGTGCTGGCACTGATGGCGAAGGTGAGCACAGCGATCACCACACACATTACCAGGTCAGAGTGCAGGACCTCACGCTGCAGGGCCAAAGAGACAACTCACTGCCTGTCACCCTGGGACCATTTGACTACCCTGCTCCAGACCTGCCACCTGCTCATTACAGCCCGAACTCATGACTCCTCACCACTGACTGGCGCATCTTTTCTGGCAGAGGGTCTGGGGGCTCAACCCTGGCTGTCTCCAGGCTCCGCTCCTCTAGCTCAGGGAAGAGCTTGCTCCGGACCAGAGACCTGGAGGAGAAAGTCAGGGCCAGGGCTGAGAAAATGCCCCTCTTGTCTGGCCCCCAGGGACACAAGTGACCAGAGTCTACTTGTCACAGCCACATGCACTTACCCACAGACCCCTGAGCCTCTGAGCACAGACACAAACCCACACTCATGGCACACATGTGTCATGAACAGACAGGAACACACAGTACCTACCAGAGCACAGTAGGATCACTGCTCTGTCGGCTCAGGTGGTAGGATAGTGCCACCAGGAGACCACAGAAGACGGAGAATAGAACAGGGACATGCTGCTCTGGCCAAGGAGTCTGGGAAGACAACACATGCTGGCCAGGGGAAGTGAGAGAAATGTAGGGGCAGGGTCTCACATGGGGACATGTGAGTGTCCACTGCTGAGCCCAATTCATAGCCCTGTCCTGACAACTCCATGGGCTGCAGCATGCCCCCACCCTATGCTTAACACTTACCTTGATGGCCCCAAGGCAAAAGCCGTAGAGCAGGGCAGCAGCCAGCAGGCTACGGGTGAGACTGAAGAGAGCGGTAAGTGGGCTGGTGGCAGCTGTGTGGCACGGAGGAGTAGGTAAAGGCCAGCTCTCACCTGCTGGTATCCCTCACCCCCATCACCCTGCCCCTCATCTTCTAGAAGCTGACTTCCTGGGACACTACTCCCTACTGTTCTCTATTCTCCCACCCCCAAGGCCTTCAGCATTTCTAACTTTCTCAGGTCGAAACCACCTGCCAGAGAAGGGGAGGAAGGAGGTATCTTCCTGTATCTATAATTTTGATTCAGAAGGTTCCACAGAAGCTGGAGACATAGACCCAATCCATGGGCCCTACTGAGTCCTATGCTTTCCTGTACCCCTGGGCCACCTGGAAGCAGCATACCTGTGCCTCCAAAGCCATGCATATCTATTTGCTCCAGCAGATACATGAGGCAGGTGTTGACCTGAGGCAGGAGGCCCAGCAGGAAGACAAATGGGAAGCACAACGTGAACACTGGCCAGGAGGAGAAACAAAGGTTGGGTCGGCTCACAGGCCCCACCTTTGGCCCCCAAGGGGCTTGATCCCCTTAACCACCCCACCCTTCCCCAGTCTCACCAGTGGCCACATCTCGGGCACAAAAGAAGAAAGAAGCAGAGAAGAGTGTGAGACCATAGAGGGACACAGGTGGGAAGGGCTGAGCTGAGCCCAGGGTATCCAGCAGCCAGATGAGCAGACAGCAGATGCAGAAGTAGACAGGCCGGCTGTATGCGATCACCCAGTTGTGGCCCTGTGGAGTCATCCTATGAGCTGGGCCTTCCCTGCTGCCCACCCCACAGGTATGTGCCCATCTCCACACAGCCCGAGCCTGGCTCTGGCTCCAAGCTAGGGAGCCAGGCAGGGTAGGAATAATAGTTGGAGGGTGAAGGAGCCCTGCTCTCACTCGCCGTTACCTCCTCCCCTTAGGGCTTCCCAGCGAGGCACACCACTACATGGATACTCACATGCATGGGAGATGCTGCATCAGGCTGCACACTCTGGAGGAGAAAGAGCTATGCTGGCAACAACTACGAGAGCCCATGGGAGCAGGAGACACTGGGACCTGCTCAGCCCTACCCTAAGCAATGAGGAGTGAGTGACCAAGGACCCTGAACAGTCTGGGCCTTGGTGCTCTCACCTGTCACATGGTATCTTAAGCACCTCATATGTTTCCTGGCTCCCCCCTCCCCCCTGGAGTACTAGGAAGGGGAAGGTCTGGAAAAAGGTGGATAGAAAGGAACCAAGGAACAAGGCCTGACCTTGAGTAGGGAGTACTGGCAGGAGGCAATGACCAGGCAGAACTGGAAAACCCAGATGTCAGTGAAGAAGCCCTTGAGTAGCAGCAGATAGCCCAGGAAAGCGACCAGGCTGCTCAAGCCAACTCCGAAGATGTTCTCCATCACCCCTCGAGTCCTGTGGATATAGGTATGTCAGGACATGGCCCTCCTGCCTCCACTTCTGGTGGGGAATGAGGCACACAGGATTCTGTCCAAAAGTACCTCCTCCAGGCCTTTTTTTTTTCTTTTTGAGACAGGGTCTCACTATGCAGTTTAGACTGGGCTTAAGCTCACTTTGTAGCTCAGGCTGGTCTTGAACTCACAATAATCCTCCTGCCTCAGTCTCCTGAATGCTGGGATTACAAGCATGCGCCACCACGCCTGGTTCAGGCCTCTTCTCATGCCAACCTCTTAGCCTCTGAAGGGTCAAACCTATGACCCTAAAGGAGAGGGTGGGGCTTCACCTGCTCCAGGAGGCCATTCTGCCCCTACCCTGCACTCTCATCTTGGGCTTCTCCCAGGGCTGAGGTTTACAGTACCATCACACTTATGAACTGCCCATTTCCAGCTCATGGTGACATGGAGCATAGTCAATAAACCACACCAGGGATGCTAAAACAGACACAGGCAGAACTCAAGTGGCACACATTCATGTGCCAGGAGAGAGCCTGGTTAATAAGAAGCCCAGATGTAGATTTAGGTCTGGTTCTCTACATTAGACAAAGAATAGTCACTTGACTTTCTGGGTCTCAGATTACCCCTAACAAGGGATAATGAAGGCAAACGATTTGTGTAATTCTCTAGACCACAGCACTCAGTTTTCCAATCAAATTGAACATCGAAGCAAAAAAGAAAAGAGCTGAGTAGGAAGTGATTCTCTTGAGCAGGGCTTTCAGAGACAAGGCTACTGCAGCACTCTAAGACTTGGCTGCCCCTTGCCTCCCAGAAGAACCTAAACAAATGCCACTGCTATCAAGGCACAGTTGGGTTCTCTTCACACCATAACTGCCTCCACAGGTAGAGAAAGCCCAGAAGGCCAGGGTTCTAAGCCTCTCTGAGGATGAGAGACATGGCAGATGGGCACTCACCGGTCCAGCAGGGCCAGCAGAGCAAGACGTTCATAGCGCACAGAAGTCCAGTGGCCAGGAAGAAGCCAGTATTTGTAGCTGTGTTGGGCACGGGGTGGCGCCTCCTCCATCAGGGTCTGCTCCTGGGATTCGTGCAGGGAGTCCTGGTCCAGCAGGTCAAACTGCAGTCCCCACAGCCGCAGCTGTCAGCCCTACCACCTCCATGAACAACTGCCATACCCAGCCCCAGCACACTCGCTTAGGTGACCATTTCCCTCAGCACAGGATGTCTCTACCATATAGTGGCCCCATAGCCTGTTCTGGCCCTCATCACAAGGGCCTGCTCTTCACTCTGGGCTCCAAGGACACAGCTGGATGGTCAGGGGTGGTGGTGGTTATAGTGGTTTACCAGGTTACATAGTCACTCACTACCATGTTCATTTTCCTCAATCAGAAGCATCTCCTGCCTTGTCCTAGGCTCACTAAAATTCACCCATCCTTTAGAACGTGGCACAAATGCTACCATCTCCTCTCAAGTCATCACTGTCACTGTGACCATTTCACCCAAGACCACAGAGTTCCCATTCCTGGGCACAGTTGGTACTCCAATATTGGTACCATGAGGCCCTTTG
Organism: Ctenomys sociabilis; assembly: GCA_004027165.1. Lineage (NCBI taxonomy): Eukaryota > Metazoa > Chordata > Mammalia > Rodentia > Ctenomyidae > Ctenomys > Ctenomys sociabilis. The sequence continues at coordinate 7,293 of PVKA01019749.1, forward strand.
TGAACTACTTAGGCTCTTTAAGCTCATTCAGCCTTACATTTAACAATCATTCATGGTGCTGGGTGCAACAGTGCACACCTGTAATCCCAGCACTCTGGGAGGCTAAGACAGAAAGACCACAAGTTTTAGCCTAGTGATGACAATTTTTTTTTTTTTTTTTTTTTTTTGTGGTATCAGGGATCCAACTAGGGACCTTGTACTTGTCAGACAGGCACTTATGCTGCTGAGCTGTCTCCCCAGCTCTACCCTGGGCAATTCTGGGACTTATGTAAATAAATAAATAAATAAATAAACCTCTAACTGAGACTTATGGAGAACCTATTTAACAATTTTTTTTTTTTTTTTAATTACAGGGTGTTCACGGTGTCACCATCAGATCAGACTCAAATGATCTGCCTGTTTACAGCCTCCCAACAGTTGGGATTACAGGCACATACCACCATGTCCAGCCTCAACTGCCTTCTCAGTGCGCCCCAGGGGTGGGTCTGGCACCGCAGCCCTGGGGATCGAACCCCCCAGCCCCTGCGCCTGCTCATAGGTGCTTTAATCAAAATATAATTTTTAAAAGGGAAGGTGGGAATATAGCTCAATGCAAAGGCCCTGGGTTTAAGTTCAATCTCCATCCCCACCCTCATCTCCTCAATAAAGCATTCACAAGGCACAGCTATGGGCCCAGCCCTGTGGATAAGACAAAAAGGACACAATGGAGGGGCTCAGCTGGAGATGGCCATCAGCTAGAGTGAGAATGATGCTGATTTCACTGAACTATAACTTTTTTTAGTATATGTGCTGCCAAAGAAAGCACTGAGCTACAGTTTTTACTGGGTCTCACTTAAGTCACTAAGTTGCCCAGACAGGGCTTGAACTTGGCTGCTTCAGCATTCCAGAGTGCTTGGATTACCAACACACTACCATGTCCAGCATTTTTAGAATTATTCTTTAAACCCTGAGATCACTTGTTTGTGACAGTCTTGCTGTGTTTGCCCAGGCCAGCTTTCAACTCCCTGACCTCAAGTGACCCTCCTGCCACAGGCATTCATGCAACTGGGACTACAGACAAGATTACAGTATTTTTATATATTCTTAATACTTTTGGGGTTCCTAAATTGACTATGTAATCTCCAGTTCAATGTTTTCAGGAATAAAAAGAGACACTACTCTGCAAGGCATGGTGGTGCATGCCTGTAACCCCAGCACATAGGAAGCTGAGGACAGAGGAATGGAGCAAGTTCAGGGCCAGCCTGGGCTACATACCAAGCTCAAGTCCAGCCTAAACTACTGAGCAAGACAAAAAAAAAAAAAAAGAAGACAAACGACATTACCAATAACTATACTAAGACAAGAATACCCCAAGAAATTACATTAAAGAAAGTTCCTGGCACAGGGAAAAGCATGGTCACTGGAAAACCGAATTGCTACTTTTGGAGGTACCATTGCAAACATCATTTGTGCCTGTTAACTGAGCCCTTAAATGAGAAACATGCCTCCTGACACGGCAGCACAGCCCTTAACAACAAGATGTGAACAGGAAGAGACCTGTAGTTGGCTCTGTTCTACCAGAGCCTCCCAGATTAGAAAGGACATTCCAGACAGTAAGCAAAAACATCTTGCTGAAACACTCAGTGTCAACACCTGTGCACCCTCAGACAGCCCTCTAAAGTCAGGACAGATGCAGCAAAGCAGAGTCCTCAAGTCCTTCCTCAGGTTGGCTGTCCCTTCCAGACTAGCCTCAGTGAGCTGCTCCCCACCTGGCCCCCTTCCTACACAGCCCTCCTCCAGCTGCTCACCTCTGGGATCTCCAGGGGCACCCGGCGCACCTGCATGCCCTGCAAAACCACAGGCCTTGGCTGCAGCAGGTTCAGGCCTCCTGTGGCCTCAGGGACATCAGCAGAGTGGAAGCTGGAGGAGTGTGAGTGGCGGTCCCTGTGGGTACAGTAGTCGTGAAAATTAAAATCATGGGCAAGTCCTGGATGAGATGGGGTTGAGGCCAGGGCCAGGCCATGGCCGGAGGAGCCAAGGGAACAGGTGCACTGGGGTGAGGAAGCAGGGCTCAAAAGCATACCCTTTCAGCCTGTGCTCCCTTTTCCTCCTCCTAGGGAAGCAGGCCCTGTGCTTCCTGGAAGCCCCCATTCAGAAGCATCGAAGAGCCAAGGTCCCCCCGACATCCACCCAAGCCTGCCCTTTACTGCTACTTTCCTCTCCTCCTACAATGGAGCTGCCTCAGCCTCGCAGAAGAGAAAGAGTGCCTGGCTTGGGGTGCTAACTAGCAACACAACACACCCAACCACTGCCTGCAAAAGGCCCAACCTGAACACTCACCATGCCCCATTGGCTGCCTGCTCCCCCTGCTGTCCCACAGGGTTCTCATAGCCACCTCCAGCCAGACCAAAGGTGTAGGAGCGCCGCACACCTAAGTCAGGTATAAGAGGGAAGGCAATGTGTCAGGGACAGGTGTGCAAAGAATGTACTTATGCGGGCACCAGGACCACTGAGAAAGAAGCCTAGCATGGCAGCTCAGCCCCTGGGAACTAAGACTCTGATGGAAGAGCCTGTGGGTCACAGGCCTCACCCCCATGCTCAGCAGACCCTGGGTCTGCTGTCTGTCCTACCACTGGTTCAGCTTGTGACTTCAGGTATGTCTTGGCTCCCTTATCAGCAGAGTGAAGATGACAGGACACCTACACTTCTGGTGATGCTGGGCTGGCTGGGAAGGAGCTCACCACTCTCATCGTAGAAATAGTGCACGGCACCCTCAGAGGTATCGTCAAAAGTGCAGGCCTCATGCACGTTGGTACCAGCCCGGGTGAGTAGCAGCGAAGAGGCAAAGTGCAGGGCAGAGGGTAGTGTCAGTGCCCGAGAGTGGGAGGCAGCCCGTCCCCGCTGGGCCTCCTGCAGGCTGCTAGGAAAGGGTAGCCTTGGGTCAGCAGCTGATACAGCCAGCACCCCCGCCGCTTGCCCTGCAGCCTACGGGGAGATGCTCACCTGGGTGGTGAGCCCATGACAGAGGCTGGAGGGGTGGGGTTACTGCCTGCGTTATGGCGTCTTCGTATGGCCTGTGTCCGCCTCACATTGCTTGATCCCTCCCGCTTCCCTGTCTCCTCAGCTGCTGCCAATAAGAGGCCCCCAAATGTAAGTGACAGAGGAGGAATCAGTTGGGAGCAGGTGCTACAGCATGGAATCAAAGGTCATATCCTGTCCCACAATACTCAAAACCCAGCCAGATCGCCTAGCCTCAGTCTTCCCTGGAACTAAGGAAGACTGTGATATGCCCTGCCCCATTGTGACTAAATGATTAATACAGACGATAAGAGTCCTCAGAGACAAAGGCTCTAGTGCTAACACCAGGACCTAGAACAGGTGTCTGGGTCCTCCCAACCCAAGATGCTTGATATACAGCATCACTCAATCACTGAATCCATGTCTATCTGCTGCTGGAGATAGAGGCTGAGCAATGATGTCGACCAGGTCCATCCAGCCAACACTTTGCCCAAACCTTTGCTCCCAGTTCCCCTTGCCTACTCCATCCCTGCAGCCCACACTCACCTCCTCCCACCGCACCTTCCTCCTGCAGCTCCCCGCGCCAGCCAGGCTGGTTGGCAGCAGGTCCCCGGTGGGCCTCAGCAGGCAGTCCAGCAGGCTCACCAGAAGCGGCAGCCAACTCCACTCCCACCTGGGCCTCCAGCTCAGCCTTGGAGCCAGCCAGGGGGCCCCTCAGGACATCACCCCCAGCCCCATCCATGCTTAGCACACGCGCATGTGTTTTGGCACTGGCAGTGCTTGGCGTCCGCTGGGTTCCATAGGGCCGTTTAGGGGGCACGGCAGTCCCCTCCTCGGCCCCATGAGGAGCCCGCCGCTTCCGAGGCCCACCTGCTGCACCCCGGGAGCTCTCAGGGGAGTAGCAGGAAGTAGATGAGGAGCTGTCAGTACTATAGCAGCGCTGTGATCGGAGACTGGAGGCTGGGCTCAATTCACTGCCCTCACTGGTGTCCTCATCCTCAAAGAAGCCTGCACCCTCAAGAAGTGGCCTTCTAGGAGCACGGCCTGGTGGAGAGTGTCTTCGCATGGGTGGCCGCCGTTTGCTCGGCCTCAACAAAGCCAAGTCCTTGGGCCGCACAACCAGGAGTGGCTCAGCAGGGCCTGGTGGTGTCCCTGCTCCAATAACTGTGTCAAAGGAACGCAATGTGTCATCGGAGGGAACCCCAGCATCTGGTGAGGCAGGCAGCTCTGCCTCAGAGGGAGGATCAGTGTCGCTACCCTCAGGGGCCTGCCCACCGGGTGGGCTGTCCAGGTGTGTTGAGTTGGTCTTCTCACTCTTGAAGCTGCTCAGGGTCTCTCGGTCAGTGCCACTGAAGCAGGAATCTGAGGAGCCGGCTTTCTGGGGAGTGGGCTCACCTGAGCCCCGTCGGTCTAGGGGCTGGTAGCCATTGGTACCCCAGCATTGTTCCCGTCGACTGCTGGTCCTCACCAGGGCCCGGTCAGGCCGGGTTAGGGTCAGGAAGCTCTTGCTCAGCTCCTGGCTGAGACTTCCTTTCAGCAAGGGACTCATGGGGGTGTCAGCCACACTGCTCCCACCCCAGGGAGCTCCATCTCCAGCCAGGGGAGAACGCTCTGAAGAGTCTGTGCTGGGTAGACAGGGGTCTGGGATAGCTCCTGGGGGCGTCTGGGGAAGTTCTCCAACTGTCAGAAGAAGAGAGAATGTCAGATGGCTGTTCTGCAAAGGAAACATATTCACTGGGGCATAGGTCTCGGCTCTCCCTGAAAACCCAGTCTTATCCACAAATATAAAGATCTCCCCAGGCTAGAGCAAAAGCTGGGGTGATTCAAGGACAAAATAATTGGTCTTTCCCACAAGTGCCTGTCCTATCATGCCCACTCACTCAGTTTTTCTTGTGAGCTCAGTTTCAGCATCTCTCGATCAGCAGAGGTGACAATCACATTGTTGCTGCCCTGCTCCCGCACCAGCTCCTTGATATCTGCAACCATGGCACCAGAGGTGTCAATAGGATCACCTATTCTGCATTACCACACCCCAACTCTAAGCAACAGCCACCTACCTTTGAGAGGCCCAGAGTCCTCCATCCGGGGCAGCAACTCCTGAGCAGAGAAGAGAGCAGCATGAACGAACAAATTAGGCAGGCTAAAGACCCACCCATGACAGACTGGCTCCCAGAAGAGCAGTGTGAAAAGATGAGGACCAGGACTACTCACTGAGACTTGGTTGAAACCAAACACAGAATGCTGGGAACTGCAGCGTACCGGGGGGGTGGAACTCACTTTTCGAACAACCGTCATCTCCACTCCGGGGTCCCTAGTGGAAGACAAACAGCTCTGGGCTAAGCTCCTGCTTTTATGTCATACTTCTCCCCAACTCCACTCTCAAAGGTTCCTTTACAATTCTGACTGCAGAACATGAGTCAATCTTCCCACTGAGAACCTTTAATTCTCCACACTGCCCCTGCCCCACTTACCTGGGCAGGCTGCTGTCCGTCTGGGCAGGTTCTTCCTCCTGCTCTCCCATAGTAGAATTGCGCTTCTCCACAATCTCCCCCTGGTCGAACATGGCATGTAGCCGATAGTTTACAGTCTTGATGGTAGCAAAGATGACAGCCACCACGAGACAGTACACACCGGCCACCATCAAGCTGGGGGGTAGGACCTGAAAGTGACAATAAATAAAGTAGCTTCACACACACACACACACACACACACACACACACCTTGGGGGTTATTTGCCACCACCAGGCACATGGCTAGGATTAACAAATTGCAATGAAAACTTCATCATCCCTCCATACAGATCAGTACAAAGATCCTGTCAGATGACCTGTCTTCTGCTTAAAGTCTCAAGGTCATCTGACTCATAAAAGGAAGAATTTGGCATCTCCACACACACCCAAACTGCACCAATTCCTCTCTCCACAACCCAGTGCCTTAAGTGTGGCTGGCAATCCCTGCAACGCTGGCTCTATGATATCCTGTCCTCTCTTCCCCCAATAGGAGTTACAGGTGGCAGCAGTGTCTCACCATGTACAGCAAGAATGGAAAGGTGAGCAAGAAGATCCAGACATAAAGGTGGAAGCAGTTGGAGAACGTGCTCTGATGAGGATCGAAGAACCAACCTCCAGTGAGCGAGGCCCACACCCCCTGGCGCAGGATCTGCAACACTTGAGACCCCATGACCCCGCCGCTGCTGCACGCGCCCCCCTCTTGGGACCCTCATGGGGGCGGCCCCCGACCCATGCCCCGCCTGGCGCCCAAAGGCCCCAGGGCCTCGCCTCGCACTCACGCCATGGCCTCCCCCAGCGGGGAGGGGCCGGCGGGGCGAGGGTGCAGGCAGGGGGCGGGGCCGGCCGGGGGTCAGTGGTGTGAGGCACGGGTGCAGGGGTGGGTCAGCATCAGGGGCGGGGTCTGGGCCCCGAAACCTGGCCCAGAGCTGCTCCGAGGGGCTGAACCAGCAGGCAGGCGCTGGGCACGGGCCGGGTACTCGTCGGCGACATCCAGAGGTGGGCGTGGGGGTAGGTGCTCCAGGAGCACGAGCAATGTTTCCTTGGTTCCGGACTGGGGAAAGCCCTGGGACCCTGAGGGCTACTTCTGGGGTCTCAAGTCAATCGCTACGGGCTTTACGCTCGACTCGCTTCTGCCGGTACCGGCCCAAAGAGAAGGCCGGAAGAAACCGCGAGCCTCCAGCTTGCAGTGGCGCATGCGCCCAATAGACCTAGTTAGGACCCGGAAAAGGAAAAAAACTAACGGCAGGAGTGCGCAAGCGCGGAGAGGTAATGGAGCCCCAACACAAACGGGTGAGCCCTTTGGGCGTGCGCAGTCCAGGTCCGTAGAAGTCCGAAAGAGCAGTGTTGGGCGCATGCGCATATAGAAACGGGGCCAACCAGGAGGCCAGACAGCTGGGCGGAACGGAATGGATAGTTGAGTAGCCATTGGGTAATCGCCGAGTAATTGACGTAAAGCTTTTCCAATAAGTTACAGAAGACGGGGAAATATAGAGGCGTGAACTTCCCAGGACTACGCTAAAATTTTGGCCCTCCTGGATCATACCTCTCTAGGGCCGCCCCTTTTATTACTAGACCTCCTACTTCACGGGCGCCCCTCGCCCTGATGTTCCTTTACTTCCGGGTCAGAACATAGTCTTGATTTGTAGAGAGCGGTCCTGCAGAACAGGCAGGAATAGTCGAGTAGGATAGTGTCGTCTTTTTTAAAGTGACAGGCCTGAGGCAAGTGGTATCAACACTATCAACAATTGTGTGATTCAGCTATTTTAAATCCAATTTTGGGCATACTTCTGGACAACAGTCTCAGGTTTCCGCCCATTGGGGAAGGGACTTGAAGAAGCCTGTTATTTCCCTGGTGAGAGAAGAGTAAAAGTTCGTTCCAAGAGAGCTTGGAGGTGCGTCAGTACTGTCTGTCTTCTAGTCTTTCCAACTCCAGTCCACCAGGTTTGCAACAGTGTCACTTGTTCCTATTTAAAATACGAAAAGAGTGAAGCTGAGAGAAAATATATGATACAGTCACACAACTTCGTAGCCAAGACTAGACTTGGGTTTGTCGTCTTTTACAGATACAGATACAGATTCAAACGCACAAGACAGGCTTGGTGCTAGGCAGCGGACCAACCCCGCGAGGGGCTTTTCTTTCTACATCTAAAGCCTGCTGTGATGGGGTTTCTGAGGCTACCATTGTCGTCCAGCCTCTCCTGTCCCGCCTCCCTGGGAACTCCCCAGTCCAGCCCCCGGAGCCTCCTCCGGGAGGGGAGCGGTAGGAGCCTCTCGCGTCATCTGATGCTGTTTCCTGCTGGAGAAGAGCGGAAAAAAGTGAAACTCCACCCTCCACCTCTGCCTCCCGCCCCCGGGGCCAAAGTACAAAGGGAGGAGGAAGAAGAGAACGGGAACGGAGCTTTGGGGCCAAAGGCACCAGGGCTAAAAAGAGGCAGTTTCAGACCAATTGGAGACTCCCTCCACACTCTGGATAAAGACCCTCGGGAATACAGGCACTGCCCCTGGAAGGCCCCACCTTAAACTTGCCTGGCGCTTGGGCCAGCCTCCTAGGACTACTTCGGGACCGAGGGACACTCAGGCCCCTCCAAAGCAGCTATGGTGAGACACTGGAGGCCCCAGGGCCCCACCCCTCCAGCCTGACCACACTGCTGTGGGTACCGTGCTCTAGAAGCCCGAGATGCGGGGGGCCGGGAGGCGACACTCCTGGCTCCCCAGAGAGGCGTGGGTCTGGGGCTGAGAACCAGAGCCCGGATGCCCAGGTTCCGGCACTAAAGCTTGAGTGGTCAGCAGGGGTGGGGACCACGGGCATCCAAGAGAAGACCCCACACATATTCCAACCCCAGCTCCTGACCATGGAGCCCTTGAAGAATCTCTTTCTCAAGAGCCCTCTAGGGTCATGGAATGGCAGTGGCAGTGGCAGTGGGGGATCTGGGGGAGGTAGTGGAGCCCGGCCAGAGGGGTCCCAAAAGGCAGCTGCTTATGCCAACCCTGTGTGGACAGCCCTGTTTGACTATGAGCCCAGTGGGCAGGACGAGCTGGCCCTGCGGAAGGGTGACCGTGTGGAGGTGCTGTCTCGGGATGCAGCCATCTCAGGAGATGAGGGCTGGTGGGCAGGCCAGGTGGGCGGCCAGGTGGGCATCTTTCCATCCAACTATGTGTCTCGGGGCGGCGGCCCGCCCCCCTGTGAGGTGGCCAGCTTTCAGGAGCTGCGACTGGAGGAGGTGATTGGCATCGGTGGTTTCGGCAAAGTCTATCGTGGCAGCTGGAGAGGGGAGTTGGTTGCTGTGAAGGCAGCTCGCCAGGACCCTGATGAGGACATAAGTGTGACAGCTGAGAGTGTTCGCCAGGAAGCCCGGCTTTTTGCCATGCTGGCACATCCTAACATCATTGCCCTAAAAGCTGTGTGTTTGGAGGAACCGAACCTATGCCTGGTGATGGAGTATGCAGCCGGGGGGCCCCTGAGCCGTGCCCTGGCTGGGCGGCGTGTGCCCCCCCATGTGCTGGTCAACTGGGCTGTACAGATTGCCCGTGGGATGCACTACCTGCACTGTGAGGCCCTGGTGCCTGTCATCCACCGTGACCTCAAGTCCAACAACAGTGAGTTCCCAGGGGCATGGCTGGAGGGTGGCATGGCCCAGGTACATACCTCTTCCCACCTCATCTGCCTTTAACAAAGGATCTACCGGAGGTCAGAGCTCCTGACCAGGGGTACCTCTGGCCTTGTATTGGCACCACAGCAGGAATTCCAGCCACTTGGCAGAGTGCTCCTCTTCTAATCCCTGAAGGAGTGTTGATCCCAGCCTGGAGCTGCAGTTTGGGCAGATTACAAAACTCAGATCTCTCAGGTGGGCCATCAGCATCTTGCCTAACTGTGGTCACCATCGCAAGAAAGTCCCCTGGAGGCCAGTGGTTCTTATCTTCTTCCTTGAGGTTCACCACAGTCATGGTATTGCTGGTCTATTTGCCCCTTCCCTTCCCTTATAGTGAGCAGCTCCACCAGGAAATAGATCTCAGGGGAAGCCCCCCACTTCTCACAGTGGTCAAGGCTCTTTAGAGATTGAAAGGTTGGCACCATTCCCTAGCTGCATGGCCGCTAGCTGGTCATTTCAACCCAAAGCCTCAATTTCAGCCTCTGAAAAGGGAGTGACCAGGAGGCTAAAATGGCTTAACAGCCTGGGCAAACCCATGTAATACACCATGGCTGGGTCCTTAGTTATGGACATGGACATTGGAGGGGGCATGACCATACCAGGACAGGGAAACCAACGGGGCAAAGCCATGCGTCAGCATTTGAGACCCCCAACATGCTTGTCATCATGGGCCCAAAGACACATTAAGTGATAAGCTCCAGAGGGGACAAGGATGCACTGGGACCATGCCCTGCTGGATGGAGCTCAGAGGTCAGGCTGAAGACAGTAGGAATTGTAAGGAAAGGGCTAAGGGTGAGGACAGGCTCAGTGGTTTCACTAGAGAGCCAGAGATTCTTGAGAGAGACCGCATGGATATTTTGAGTTTCTAGGCATTGACTGACCATGGACCAGAGGTACTGGGGAAAGAACCTCAGGACTTGATGATATTCAAGTCCTTGCCAGGGTTGCCAGAGGAGACCTGCCAGCCACACCCCATTCATCTGTGCTAGAGGCCAGTTCCCAGGTCGTGGCTTTACCCCTGGGCCCTGGTAATCTAAGGAACCACACACACACACACACACTCCTTGCCCTAGTTTAAGGGGGATTCCCTGAAAGGCCATAGGTTGGAGGTCTCCCATCTTCTGTTTTTTCTCCTTTTTCTTTCCAGAAAAAAATGGAACAATAGCCCAGGCTCCTGCTCCCCACCCTCCCCACAGCTTCCTGTGTTTCCTGCTGCCCCTGGGCTGGCTTCCTGCCCCTGCTCCCTCCCTAGCCCAGCTGCCTGCAGGGGAGGAAAGAGCTGGAGGGGGTGGGGGTGCCAGAGAGGAAGGAGCCAGGGATTGCTCCCCTACTGTGCCCTGGTTCCTCTGCTTCACCCTCAGTCTGATCTGCTGTGGTGAAGGGCAGGCAAGGTGCCCTCAACTTTTCTGGGCTTGGCATCTAACCTCACAGACCCCAGGCCTAAGCCTGAGTTTCTATCTGTGGGATTGGGGTGGGGGGAGCCCTTGAGCTGGTGGGGGGGCACAGGCAGGAAACAATGGAGTGATTTTCCTGGACAATGGGGGCCTTGTGAAGAAGCCTGGCTGGGAAAGAGGGGGGAATTCTCCAGGCCCACGAGTCACAGGACTGACCAGCCAGCTCTGCCTGGGCCTGACCTCCCCCAATTCTCCCCTAAAGGACCCCCCTCCCAATTGGAGATTTGGGCCAGACTTCCCAAAAAGGAGAAGTATGGACCATAGTGGGGAAGCAGAAGAGGCAACAGTTGCCTGGGCCACTCCCAGGCCAGGTCCCTTTCAATGAGTCCTAAGGAGAGGCTGCAAGGTTTGTCCCAGCCCTGGACTGTCTAGTCCTTTTTCTCAGTGGCCCTGACCTCCCACGTCCAGAGTATCAGACAGCATGATAGCAAGTTGGGTTAGGACGAGTTCAAGGCCCAGGCAGACAGCAGCAAGAAGAGGAGATGCAAAAGCAAGATTGAGGTGTGTGGGCATGGGGTCAGCAAAAAGACCATGATTATGAAGATCTCCTGAGATTTGGGGTGAGTTGCTGCTCCACTCTGGACCTCAGATTCCCCAACCAAAGGAGGGGAGACTTGCCCCTCCCCAGCTGTGGTGCAGGAAGTGGCTTGCACCAGTCCCTTGTGCATCCAGACACCTCGCCAGGAGAAAGCAGAAAGGGCTTGGGCTCTTCTCCCACCCTGGCCTGTTGTGGGTCTTCCTCAGATTAGCTTTGAGCCTCCTGTGGTCAGACCAGAGGCTACAGAGAAGTAAAGAGTGACCCAGGGCAGAGTGTGACATATGTGATTGCACCATCTCCAGAGCAACCAGCATGTCCAGCACCTCTGCCAGATGTCAGGCCCCCAGCAAAAGCTTTGAGAATTGATTACTGGCTTGATACTTGCATTGACCCTCTTGAGATGATTTTGTTGTTACTCCCAGCTTTATGAAATGTGCAGGACTCAGTACCAGGCCAGCTCAGAGGAGTGGGTGGTTTTCGAGGTTATTGTCTCAATTCAGAGAAATTGCAGGGAAGTTTGATGAAGGCAGTCTTTAGTGGGTGGGCACCGGGAGAGATGGGCAGCAGGATCGGCTTCTGTCTGGCCTAGAGCACCAAGTATAGAAGATGCTTGTGGGAAGGGGGAGCTGGTACCTGAAAGGGACTGAGGACACTTGGGGGCAATGTTTAAAGGCTGAGGAGAGACTGAGCTCTGAGGAGCCAAGGACAGTAGCAACAGGTTGGGTGGCATCACCAGGTCTCTCACAGGAGACCTAAAGGGCTTGGTCAGCAGCAAGATCTGGGAGTTATGGTTTTAGTCCCTCAAAGATGAACACCTGGTTGCCAATTCCTCTGAGACATCTCCTGACTCACCTGCCTTTATAGGTGACTTCTCCTCTGCCCCACTCCCTGTCAGTAGAGAGAGCTGAGGGATGTGCCCTAGTGGGCAGAAATAGATAATTTCTTTACCATGTGGTTGTCAATAACCAGAAGTAGAGAAGCCCTTTGATGAGTCTGTGACTTTGTCCTCTTTCTATTCCTCAAACTCTCACTTGAGCAAATGTTTTTGCCTTGCCAAGAGTTGCAAATTGCTGCTTCACCTCCCTATATTGAATGTGGTGGCCCCATTTTGGGTCAAAGCCAGGAGCCCTAGCCAAGTCTGGCCATGCACTCCTATATTTGCCCAAAGCTCCTCCTTTGTGGCCAAGAACCATCACCCTTCCGGTTCTCTTCACACCCAGCTGCCTCAGCAGCTATCTTGTGGCACTCTGCTGGGAGTGGCTGCACTAGCCACCACATGACGTGGGTACTGGGCCTGTGGCATCCACTGGGCTTCTGTTTGCCCAGGGCTTCCCTCCTGTTCCCACCCCCAGGGGTGTTCTGATTTACACTCCTACTTCAGCAAAATAACAGGACACTCAAAGATTTCTCCTGAAATCAGAGGACCAAACACCAAAAACATGCCTCATTACCAGTTTCTATTCAAGACAGTATTAGGTCAGAGTAGCCAAATGAGATGGTGTATGCCTGTAATCCCAAATGCTCAGTGTTGAGTCAGGAGCATTGCAAGTTTAAGGCCAGCCTAAGCAATTTAGTGAGACCCTATCAAAATAAAATTGAAGGCGAGAACAATAGCTGTGAAAACACAGCAATTTGACATATTTTATTTGCTGTTTAACCTTGCTTCCTGTATGACCTTGTAATTTCCTTGCTATTTTCTTATCTGTAAAATATGAATAATATCTACCTCTTTTTTGGAGATAATCTCACTATGTAGTTTAGGCTGACCTCAAACTCATGGAGATTCACTGCCTCACCCTCCTGAGGCCTGGATTATAGACACCACCACACCTGCTGGGTTTTTGTTTTTGTTTTGAGTGCTAGAGCTAAGTGTGAAATTTCTGGTATCTAGGAGACCCTGGGTAAGTGTGTCTCAGTATTGTTATTTTTGTCTTAACATCTCCCTCAAGCTGTCTTGAGGTCTTCAGGATAAGATCTAGGCTTTGTATACCCTGGCAAATGATAGTTTGCTCCCAGTTCATCTGTCCCCCGCCTCCTGGACCTGGAACCCTCATGATCCTGCTCCACTTCTTCCTCAGTTCTGCTGCTGCACCCTATTGAGGGTGATGACATGGAGCACAAGACCCTGAAGATCACTGACTTTGGTCTGGCCAGAGAGTGGCACAAAACCACACAAATGAGCGCCGCGGGCACCTACGCTTGGATGGCTCCAGAGGTTATCAAGGCCTCCACTTTTTCTAAGGGCAGCGATGTTTGGAGGTGCGGTTCTGTGAGAGCTGGACAGGGCCTGATGTGGGGGCTATAAAGGGCAGAGGTGGTTGTCTAACCCTAGGCAGACAGGGATGGGCAGATAGGCTGAGGCCACGGGAAGGGACCCAAACTATTTAAACCTCATCACTTTAGGGTGAAATGGGAGAAAGTGGGCAGATGGGGACACATAGAACCTTTGTTTCCGCACAGCTTTGGGGTGCTGCTGTGGGAACTGCTGACTGGCGAGGTCCCCTACCGTGGTATTGACTGTCTTGCTGTGGCCTACGGTGTGGCTGTTAACAAGCTCACACTACCCATCCCATCCACCTGCCCGGAGCCCTTCGCACAGCTCATGGCTGGTAAGAGGCCAGGACTGGTGGAGTAGGGGCAGAACTCCCTTGCCCAGAACACATCTAGCCACGGATGATCCCCTTCTTATTCTGCCTCCCCGCCCCACTGTGCCCTTAGACTGCTGGGCTCAGGACCCCCACCGTAGGCCCGACTTCGCCTCCATCCTGCAGCAGCTGGAGGCGCTAGAAGCGCAGGTCCTCAGGGAAATGCCACGGGATTCCTTCCACTCTATGCAAGAAGGCTGGAAACGAGAGATCCAAGGCCTCTTTGATGAGCTGCGGGCCAAGGAAAAGGTGCGATGAGTTGGGGGACCTTTCTCCTAGTCCCCATAGGACTGAGAGTGGAGGTGGGCACTGTAAGCAAAGCCTAGCTGACCCCACCGCCTCCCCCTGTTCCGGCGCAGGAACTACTAAGCCGCGAGGAGGAGCTGACACGTGCAGCGCGCGAGCAGCGGTCACAGGCGGAGCAGCTGCGGCGGCGCGAGCACCTGCTGGCCCAGTGGGAACTGGAGGTTTTTGAACGCGAGCTGACGCTGATGCTGCAGCAAGTGGACCGAGAACGGCCGCACGTGCGCCGTCGCCGCGGCACCTTCAAGCGCAGCAAACTCCGGGCTCGCGACGGCGGCGAGCGAATCAGTATGCCGTTAGGTAAACGGTGGGCCCCGGGGTGCCGCCCTGCCATTGGCTGAAAGTACCAGAGCCTCAAGTCCCATTGGCTAGGTGCGGGGGGTGGGGGAATGGGTGGGGTCAGGTTTCTACGCTGGCCGTGCTGCTATTAGTGTAGAGTGCTAGTAGGTGGAGCCGTAAACTACGACTGGAAGGGGTGGAACCCGGAGTGTATTTTGTGATCATAGGCGGGTTCTGGCGAGAATATTTGCATGTCTATTTGGGAGTGGCTGCAACCGGGAAAGGGCGGGAGTAACGAAAGTTCTGGGAAGGTCTACGGGGTGGGGCGGCTCACTACAAGTTCCAGCGGCGCCCTGCCGGTGTTGCGGGTGGGGTTCCTCCCTTTGGCTTTCCTAGTCCAAAACTTTGGGTCCAGGGGAAACAATAAGGCTGCTTGATTGTGCAGCCTCTGTGCACAGTGTGTCCTGGGAGCTGGCCAAGGGACCTGTGCAATTTGAGGTCCTGGCTTCCTTCATCACAAACCTTTATCTCCTTCCTCCCCAAACCCAGACTTCAAGCACCGCATCACCGTGCAGGCCTCACCTGCCCTGGACAGGAGGAGAAACGTCTTTGAGGTTGGGGCTGGGGACTCACCCACATTCCCCCGGCTCAGAGCCATCCAGTGTAAGAAACTTGCCTCCTGCCCCTTCTAAATCCCAGCCCTAATTCCAAGCTCTATCTTCAAAAGATTCCACTATTGCCTTCTCCCTTGCTTTTCTGATTCTAGACTTCTGCCTCTAATGCCCCAAGAAGCATTTTTTTTTCTTTTTTCTTTCTTTTTCTTTTTTTTTTTTTTTTTAGCATTTAAGTTTTATAGATAAGTGGAAAAGGTGATTTGGCACATTATTTCGATTTTTTTTTTTTTTTTTTTAAGACAGGGTCTTTATATAGGTCAACCTGGGCTTGAGCTCACTTTGTAGCCCAGGCTAGTCTCAAACTCACAACAATCCTGCCTCAGCCTCCTGAGTGTTAGGATTACAGTGTTGGGATCACAGGTGTATACTGCCCTGCCCAGCTAGCTAGAATTTAAATCCAGGCAGTTGGTGTACTAATGAGAGCTGCCAAATGTCAGCACCTCACTGCTAGTTCCCAGACCCAGATCCACCTATCTTACCCAAAACCCACCCAGGGGATGAGATGGGGCTTGGCATATGCATATCCTCTAGAGTTGCCCCCAAAGCCTCCCTGTTGTGATGGGAAGGCCAAGGATCAGCTCAGACTCCACCGGGTTCCTCCACAGTGGAGCCTGCAGAGCCAGGCCACGCATGGGGCCGCCAGTCCCCTCGACATCTGGAGGACTCGAGCAATGGAGAACGTCGAGCATGCTGGGCCTGGGGTCCCAGTTCTCCCAAGCCTGGGGAGGCCCAGAATGGGAGGTGAGTCACCTGAGTACCCCCCACCTCAAGATCATCTGCCTCCCTCTCTCCAGTCCTGAGATGCACAAAACACCCCTTCCCTTACCAGGAGAAGATCCCGCATGGACGAAGCCACCTGGTACCTGGACTCAAATGACTCATCCCCTATAGGCTCTCGTTCCACATCCCCGACACTCAATGGTGAGTGGCTTTTTCTCCCCAGCAGGACCTTGCTAAGCTCTTTCCTGCAGAGCTCCCCATTAGGAGGCTATGAGAAGCCAGCAGGCAGAACAGCAATTCTGCCCCAGTAGCATTCATTCTAGAGAATAAGAAACTGAGGTTGAGATGGGGTAGGCCCGGTGCTAGAACACTCAGGTCTGAGCTGCAGGCCCACAGCCAAGCTGAAAACGACCCAGGCTTTGGGAGGCCCAGGGACTACTCCCCCACTTGTGGTAACTGTGTCCTCAGTAGCTAGAGGAATGAAAGAAGCAGGGAAGGGCTAGCCAAATAGCTCTGTGGATTAAAACTCCTGTAAGCAAGCAGGGGCCAGGAGTTAGATCCTAGGCCTGCCCTGCCAGCCCGCCCTCCCCCCACCCCTCCTGCACTGAGAAAGCAATTGAACTAGGTATGGTGGTACGTGGGCCTGTAATCCCAGCTCTTGGGAAGAGCTCTTGGGAGGCTGTAAACAGGCCAGTCACTATGAGTGTGATCTAGTAGTGAGACCCTGAACACCCTGTAGACCCTTCCCTAAAATACAAAAAAAAAAGAAGCAGGGAATAGTACCACCTCATCTGGTACCCTAAAGGAGCAGCATCCAGAGGGAAGGAAACTGACAAGTGGCCACTATACTGTTTCTCAAGAGTCCCTCCTTGGGAATCCTTAAGTGGAGAAGAAAATAAGAAGGCAAAGCAGGCAGGGATGTAGGTATCATTTTCATTACATCTGGGGAAATATGAAGCTTTTTCTGTTCTTCATGATGATCATAGCATCTACTACTATGTGCCAGGCATTCTGTCTAGCCCTGTAGAAGTGCCATGGTTATCCCCATTTTAGATAAAGAAACAGACTCTAAGGAGGAAAATAACCTACCCAAAACCCCCAGCTAAGGTTTTGATTAAAGAGTTTGACACTTGCCCTCTGAGCCAACTTCCCCAGAAGCTTGAAGGACAAAGGGTTTCTCATCTTTTTTTTTTTTTTTGTCTTTTTGAGACAGGGTCTCACTATGCAGTTCAGGCTGGCCTTAAGCTCACTTTGTAGCTCAGGCTGGTCTCGAACTCACAACAATCCTCCTGCCTCAGCCTCCCGAGTGCTGGGATTACAGGCATATGCCACCATGCCCGGCTGGGTTTCTCATCTTTACACCATAGAGGAGCTGAGTCCACAAAGAGCAGGGATGATGAGGGTGCAGCTCAGCATTTCCTAGTGTTGGCAGAAGCTAGACAGTTGTGGCCTCCCATGGCTGTGGGTCCTTGTACCAACACAGGGACCTTCAGAGTCCCCAGCCCTACCTGCTGCTTACAGCCAGAATGCTGGTTGGTGGCTCTGAGATAAGAACAATATTCAGCAAGAATTTAGTTTCACCCCAACTATGCTACTTTTGCCCAATCTATCACCTCTCCCATTACCTGATTCAGTAGTAATAACAGCCACTATTGATCAGCTCTCCCGTGTGCTGGGCAATTCTGTGTTGTTTTTAGGTCCATTTAACAAAGAAGCAAATGGGCACAGATTTGAACCCAGAGCAGTATGACTCCAAGACAGGGCTTGGGTCCCTGTTTTTTGCTCTAGCTATTGTACTTCCCCAACCTGGCTGTGCTGCTGGGGCTGGACTGAAAATTGAAGGCTAGGAGGATTGGATTCACTTGTTCTAAAATGTACGGGGACTGTGGGGTCAGTGAAGAATCTGGGGTCTTGTCAACCCAGTTATGTAGGTCAAAGTGTTACCTGACCTTGTTCTGCAGAGCCATCTGGCCTTGCTTGCTCTCCCCATGCTCCTAAGGAGCATGGGACACAAGCTAAACCCCATTGTCCTCAGGCTTGTATATGAAAGGATACCATCACCTGCCCTGACATAGTCACCAATGAGCACTTGCTTTTCCTAGCCCAAGCTTACACTCCAGCTGTCACCTATGCCCTCAAGAGCACATGACCTTGACCTCAGCCATCCTCAGAGTCAGCAGCCTGGCTAAGAAAGAATGGGGCTCACAGAGATTCTAGACTCAGAATGTCCCAGGTATAAGCCATCCTCAAGAATCTGCATCCAATGGTGCCAGGGAGATGGCTCAGTAGAATAAGTGCTTCCCTGGCAAGCACAAGGGTCAATCCCTGTTTCTGCCCCCCCCAAAGAATCTGCATCCCCTTCTGCCACCCTGTCCCCAGCTAGATGTCCTCATGCCTTGTGACCTACTTGTACTATGGTGCACACTGGCAGAGTGCATTCAGTCCACATTGACAATGCTGGGATTTCAGATGAGTGCCACTATACCTCTGGGCCACATGTAGTGGCACATGTCGATAATCTCAGCTACTTGGGCAGGTGCATTTTCTTTTTGGTACCAGAAATCGAGCTCAGGACCTTGTGCTTGCCAGATAGGCACTGAGCTGCTAAGCTATATCCCTAGCCCATTCCAACTACTCAGAAGACGGGTAAGAGGATTGTAAGTTCTCATCTAGCTTGAAATAGCAAGGTACTGAGACCCTTCTCAAAAGATGATAAAAGGGCTGGGTATGTAGCTCAATGCAAGGGTCCAAGGTTTGAGCCCCAATATCTCAAAAAGGCAGGAGAGCTGATAGTATAGCTTTGTAGTGAGCACAATGGAGTTTGATTCCCAGTACAGCAAAAACAAAAACTGCCCCCCCTTTTTTTCTTTTTGAGGCAAGGAAACCTAGCTAAGTTAGGCCTGAGGCAGTGGTTGAAGGCATGAAGTTCAGTGGATGTTCATTAAATGAATGCATGAACAAAGCTGGAAAAATAGGCTAGTTAAGCCTATTAAGGAAGCCAGTTAAGGAAGAGCCTGGAAATGGTGGGGAGTTTTGAGGAGACCTGATCAACATCTTAGAGGGACTCCTAGGGCCCTTGAGTGGGCAGGAAGGAGAAAAGAGACAGATTGGGTGAGGATTGTGGTGAAGGATGGAGATACCCAAGCCAAGTCCTCCCAGCAGAGGTTCACATTTCTTCCTTCAGAGCCCAGCCCTTAGGTCCACTCAGGGAAGCCTGCTCAGTGCCTGGCCTAAGGAGGAGGGGAAGGGCAGAAGGGACAAGGCAGGAGGACCTCGGCAGCCCAGCCAAAAGGCTGGATTTTCTCTTAGCTACAGTAAAGAGCTAGAGGAGTCTGACAAACTCAGGGCTTGTGCAGACTATCCATCCCAAATGCCCCTATACCCCCCCATATCCGTAATTAATGACAGATTTCCCAGACCCACTCTGGATAGTAGAGTCAGGCCAGCCCTAAGCCTGATTCCCTGGAATCAGGACTGAGTATGGTATGGAAGCAATAGGGGGCAGAGATTAGGCTCCATTGCCAGCAGAGAGGCCAGCTCCATCCCTCAGTGGCTATATGGCCTTCTACAAGGCCTTAGCACCTCTGGGGCATGAAGGTCAGATAAAACAGCACTTCTAAATCAACTAGCTCAGGCCTGGCAGAAATGAAGGCACTATAAACTGCCTACAACCTCAGGCAAGGCTCAGTCTGTCCATGGACTGTGTGTCCCTCAGGACTGTGGTGTACATTGGAGTTGACCTGTGTGCTACTGTTAAGAGTTGTAACTGCTGGGCAGAAAGCCTCAGGCTACATGGTCAGGAAGGGTTGGTCCTAGTCAGTGGTACAACCTAGCCCTTGGCCTCGAGCCCGCCCATGACTGGCTATGGGGAAGGCCTCCAGCTTTCATCTGCCACTTAAGACTCCTGTCATGCCATGTCTGGGCACTAGGACACCTGGCCACTTCCCAGGCTTTGCTCCTGCTAGTTCTTCCTCCTGTCCTGCCCTATCCTAACCCCATGTGCCTAGTGAAAGGCAAGAACTAGGACAGGTGCTGCTGGACAGAAAGGAGCTGGGCTGGAAATACTGGACCAGGGAAGATGTTGGTGGGAGACAAAGCTCAGGTCAAGACCTGAGGCCACAAAGGTGGCAGATATAGTCTAATCTGTGTGATGCCTACCCATAGGTAACCCCCCTCGGCCGAACCCAGATCCTGAAGAATCACGGAAGCCTGGGCCCACGGAGCGGGGCAGCAGCTCTGGGACCCCCAAGCTGATCCAGCGGGCGCTGTTGCGTGGCACTGCCCTGCTTGCCTCACTGGGCCTCGGCCGTGATCTGCAGCCCCCTGGGGGCCTGGGCCGTGAGCGTGGGGACACCCCACTAGTGCCCTCCACACCAGCACCAGCAATGTGCCCTGCCACCACCGAGCCATCTCCCACCCCACTCATCCACCTCTCCCCAAAGTTGCCCAACATCCGTGACCCACCCATGCCTGTGCCCTTGCTGCTGGACCTGCGTGTCTCTTCTGGCCAGCCATCTGCCAAGAGCCCCAGGCGGGAGGAGACGCGCGGTGAGTGGCTCTGAGGCAGATGAGACAGCCACCAGGGAGGGAAGTGCTATAGAGGACCTGTAGGGAAGTCAAGACCACAGATGTCTACTGGTCCCCAGACTGGGTCTGGAGATACTTAGGGTCTCAGCTCAGGCCAAGTTGAATTGTACGGTGCACAGGAGTTGGGTAGGCTGTCAAAGGCCTTCACACTGAGTTACATCCTTAGCTCTATTTTTTATTTGGTACAGGCCAGCACAGCATACGGTGCCAGGGATCAAACCTGGGTCCTCCTTGTGCTTGTCAGGCAGGTGCTTAGACTGCTGTGCTATCTCCCCTGTCCACTTAGCTCTATTTTTTAAGACAGGATCTTTGAGATGCTAAATTGCCTGGGCTGGGCTAGAATTTTGATCCTTCTAGGGCCGGCAGTAAGCAAACTAAACACTTGCTTAGGTAAGTAAGCGGAGGGGCCAGGGTTCAATCCCTGGTTCCACATGTCTGCCACGCCACCCCACTTTGGGTACGCTGAGTCAGCGATGGAGTCTGGGTGTGATGGCGTGAGCCTATAATCCCAGCATAAGGGAGGCAGAAATCAGGAGGATCATTACGAGTGTGGGCTGCGTAGTGAGACCCTGCACAAAAAAAAAAAAAAATAAAAAATAAAATAATTTTGATCTTTCTGCCTCAGCCTCCCAAGTAGGAATTATAGGCATGTGCTCCCATGCCTGGCTCTTGGTTTGGGCTCTGGGAGACAGTGGTTAATTCTGTAATTCAGGCTGGCCTTGAACTCACTGTGTAGCCCATTTAGACCTCAAATTGTTGGTAGTCTTCCTGCCTCAGCCTCCTGATTTCTGGGATTATAGGTGTGTACCACTCTGCTGCCCAGCTCTTATACATACTTTTAAGTCAAAAACTTAAAAGCATAGAGATTAAGGGACCCCAGGCTCCCATAATTTGTGAATAATAGGGTTGGAATCTAAGCTCAAGTCTAGCTGCTCCAGTTGCTGTGTGTTGAGCCACTTGTAATAAACAGGTACCAAGGAGCATAAAGAGCCATGGAAATTGAGTTAGATAACACAGTTCACTGTACAGATGGAAAAACTAAAGCCCCCCTAACCATTGTCTTTCTGTACTCTCACAGGAGGCACTGTCTCACCTCCACCAGGAATATCACGCTCCGCTCCTGGCACCCCAGGCACCCCACGCTCACCACCTCTGGGCCTCATCAG
Source organism: Ctenomys sociabilis (assembly GCA_004027165.1). Taxonomy (NCBI): domain Eukaryota; kingdom Metazoa; phylum Chordata; class Mammalia; order Rodentia; family Ctenomyidae; genus Ctenomys; species Ctenomys sociabilis. The sequence goes on from PVKA01019749.1 coordinate 28,816, forward strand.
CCGACCTCGACCCTCTCCCCTCCGCAGCCGCATCGACCCCTGGAGTTTTGTGTCAGCTGGCCCACGGCCCTCACCCCTGCCCTCACCACAGCCTGCACCTAGACGGGCACCCTGGACCTTGTTCCCAGAATCAGATCCCTTCTGGGACTCCCCACCTCCCAACCCCTTCCGGGGAGGCCCCCAAGACTGCAGAGCGCAGACCAAAGACATGGGTGCACAGGCACCATGGGTGCCAGAGGCGGGACCTTGAGTGGGCCAGGCCTCTTCTACGCTCCAGCTGCCTTCAAGGAGCCACAGCATACACTGGAACAGGAGCCAGGCAGGCCTCTGTAGCTGCCTGTTTCCCCCAGGGACCCCAGCCCCTTAGGGGAGGTCAGGAACACTACACTGCACAGGAAGCCTTCACACTGGATGGGGGGGCTCATACCTCCTACACACACCTGTGACCTGTAGATCCCCTTGACTTAACCTTCCCCACTGGGGCTTGACACTGTACTCAGCTGGTTGAGAGGACCAGAGCCTGTCTCAGGGAATTGACCCCAGGGGTGGGGCAGGGAGGAAGGGAGGTGCGGGGGAGAGGGGCCAGCCTCAGATGTCACCAGCACTTTTGACCACATCCTGCTACTGTGGCCTCTACCCCAGGGTTTAGTGCCTGGACCCCTGCCCTTGGGGTGATGGGAGCCAGGGCTCTCTGGGTACCTTCCTGCTGTCCCAGCCAAGGTTGTGCCTTGGCCTTGGGATCCAATGAAGCCAAATAAAACTTGTAAACTTCCCAAATGCAACTGTCACCTTCCCTGAAGAAATCAGGAGATCCAACCTGACCTAAGACCCTGATATCCTCATTGCCCTAACAGACACATGGTCTCCACAGCCCTCACCTAGAACACACCACTGATGTGCCTGCTGACAGCCTCTTCCACCTTACCTCAGTCTGTTGTCAGCCTGACCACACCGTATCCTTCCACCAGCCATTGACCCTGCTCCAGTGACTGTCCTGGTCCTGAGTGGGCCTGCCCATTCCTGGGGCCCAGCTGCCACAAATCCTTCCTAGTATCTTTCCAGGCCATGCTGCCCCAGCCCTAAACAGGTCTCTGGACTCAGCCTATAATCCTCTGGGTTTGCCTCACCCCTCTCCTCCACTGTTTATCTACCTTGAACTCCACCATTCCTTTCCCACCTCCCTGCCCATCCCACCCAGGACTACTTATCCAACCCCCCATTGTCTCCCTAGGCTACACTTGTCCTCAACAGCCGTGTCCTCACCCCTCCCCATGCCTAGTGTCCAGTCCTCCCCACACCCTGGGCATTTGCCCAACACAACTGGTAGCCTTCTCCAGTATGCTCCATTACCTGGGCATTTCCTGCTTGGAACCTGTGACAAGATGCTGGTGTGCTTCCTTGCTCACAGCTTTCTTGGATGAGCACCAGGAGAAAAGTGACCTGTGTCAGTGAATAGTGTGCAGTGGACAGACCATGGACCTGAAAAAGGCCTGCTCTGGGCCTGGCTGCTCACCCTGCCCTCATTCTCACCACAGCACCTTCCCTGCCACCTACCCAGCTACTGTGGAATAGCTCACGAGATCTTGACCCTGAAAACTGGGAGGAGGACCATAGCTCACCTCCCTGCCATTCATGATCACCCTAGCACTGTGGCAACCACCCACACAGCACCTCCTTCCAGCCCCGCCCTGGAGGCTCCTCCCAAGTGCCAGTGGGGAAATGAGCTCCCACAGCACCCCAAACTCAGCACTTCACCATGTGGATTCTGAGGCCCTGGACTCGATATGCGCTTTTGGTCATAGCCCACATGTTGGCCATGGGGCTAGGGGCTGTGGTACTCCAAGCTCTGGAGAGGCCTCCCGCACTCCAGCTCCAGGCAAAGCTCAAGGCTGAACTGGCTGCATTCCAGGCAGAGTTTGGGGCCTGCCTGCCACATGGAGCCCTGGAGGAGCTGCTGGGCACGGCCCTGAGGGCACAGGGTCACGGAGTCTCCGGCCTGGGCGACCACTCAGAGGCCAGCAACTGGGACCTGCCCTCGGCCCTGCTTTTCACTGTCAGCATCCTCACCACGACGGGTAAGGCCACCAGGTAGCCCAGGAAGGAGAGGCTCTTGAGGCCATGGCTCCCTAAGGTAGGTCCCTGGGAGTCCAGTCCTGTCTCTGGCCCCAAAGCACCAGATGAAGCCTAGGCTATATGAGGCCCATCACAACTGGGGCATCCCACACCAATAAACCCAACTGGCACCTCCACTTCAGCTGCCAGGAGGGGCGTGGCCTCCCTGGCTCCACCCCTAGGCACCCTTTGAGACTCCGAAGAGGTGCCCATACACAAGCCTGAGGCAAGGGAGGAACACAGTGGAGTGGTGGGGTGGCGGAGGAGGCAAACTAGGAGCACAGGCTCAGCTCCAGATGGGTATAAGGAAGTCCTGATGAGTCCTCGGTCAAGGCAAGAGGACACACAGCTAAGGGTTGAAGGATTTCCTGGTAAAGAGAGCAACAAACGCTTAGGCTCCAAGAAATAGAGCAGGGGACACAGCCCTGGATTTGGGGAGGAGGTTGTTGTCCTGTAAAGTATTTAGTTATCTAATTTATTTATTTATGATGCTGGGAATTAAACTCAAGGATTTGCTCCTAACTTCTTTTGGAAATTTGAGAAATACACAGCCTGAATCCCCACAAGACAAAATACTGGTTGGAGCAGAACAGATCCTGCCTCTAGGCACAGCACAGCCTTTAGCCCCACCACCCCCTGTAATCTATCATCAGGCTCCTCTGAGCACTCTGAAACCTCTGGACCAGCTGGTCCTGTCCTCCCAGCATACTCAGCTCTTCCATCTTTCCTAATCTTGCCTGTGCTTCCCTGTCCCCAAACGCCCTCTCTCCTGCCTGCTGCTTCTTTGTAGCCCTACCAGTCAACACTTACAGCTGTTCTTATTGCTTGCTGTCTCCCCACCCACCAGTTGTCCAGGGCCCACACTGACTCAGATCCCAGCACCATGCCTCGCACCCAGGAAGATAGGATAAACCTTTGGGAAGTGAAAAGTGGGTGACACGCCACCAGCTTGGATTACGAAGTATAAGGGTGGAGTTGAAATCTCAGGTTGAGAATGTGGTTCAGTGGTAAAGCACTTACCAATTATGCCCATACTTGCCTATCATGCAAGAGGTTCTGGATGTGATCCCCAGCACTGTGAAAAATGAAAGAAAAAAAAAAAAAAGCCAGGCAATCTGGAGACAGGACAGTTCTTTGAATTGTCCTAGCTACAAAGGTCCTGAGGAATTGTCTTCTTTTTTTCTTTTTGAGACAGGATCTCACTACGCAGTTCAGGATGGCCTTGAGCTCACTTTGTAGCCCAGGCTGGTCCTCCTGTCTCTGCCTCCCAAATACTGGGACTACAGGCATGCAGTGCCACGCCCAGCTCTGGATTGTCTTAATTATTCATAATTTTTCAAAAAAAAAATGTCTAGGAGAGGATCCTCAGAGGAGCTGAGCCTGCTTAAGTTATGCAGCTTTGGCCACCAGAAGGCAGCCTTCCTTGGGTGGTCTTGCAGAAAGTGGAGACCCACCCCCATCCCCCTCATCCCCCCACCCCCCACAAGTGGGCATCCATTCAGGAGCTCACTGCATGCTGCCCCTCTCTTCCCCAGGTTATGGCCACATGGCCCCACTCTCTGCAGGTGGAAAGGCCTTCTGTGTGGTCTATGCAGCCCTAGGGCTGCCAGCTTCCTTAGCACTTGTGGCTGCCCTGCGCCATTGCCTGCTGCCTGTGCTCAGCTGCCCGGGTGCCTGGATAGCCAGTCGCTGGCAACTGGCACCAACCCAGGCTGCACTGTTGCAGGCAGCAGGGCTGGGCCTTCTGGTGGCTGGCCTCTTCGTGCTGCTGCCAGCACTGGTGCTGTGGGGTCTACAGCATGACCATAGCCTGCTGGAAGCCATCTACTTCTGCTTCGGCTCACTCAGCACCATTGGCCTGGGAGATTTGCTGCCTGGCAGTGGTCAAAACCTGCATCCAGTGGTTTACCAGCTTGGCCAGTTTGCACTTCTCGGTGAGTCTGGGGAGGAGCCTAAGATATGATTCCCATGAGCCTCTGGGGACTACACATCACAGGGGTGAGACCTTCCCTTGGCATTATTTAGAAGTTGTAGTCTGAAGAACCTGTGGCAAAAGCAGTAAGAGAACTGCGAGTGGCAGCTGGTGCCAGCAGGGCTGCTTTGCTGGGAGGTGGGTGGCAAGCACTATGGGTACCACAAGACCTGCCCTAGCACTCTCCTCCCCAGGTTACTTGCTCCTAGGGCTCCTGGCCATGCTGCTGGCAGTAGAGACCTTCACAAAGCTACCACAGGTCTGTGCAATGGTGAAGTTCTTTGGGGCCAGTACCTCTGTGACTGCTGAGGACCAAGATGGCATTGTGAGCCAGGATGAGTTGGCTCTGAACAACTTGCCTCCTGCCACCCCTGCCTCCGAACAAGCCCTAACTTGAGGACAGGTGTCAGGTGACTGCAAGTAGCCCCTCTGGGGTGTCAGATCCTGAGAAGGAAGCAGCCATGACTACTTGAGGAAGAACCTGAAGATGATAGGGTGGTAGTGAAGATTTGAATAATGCACTAATTTTTTAAAAAGGCAATAATTCATTCAACTTTGTTTTTTGTGTGTTTCTTTCATTTTTGTTTGTTTTTTCAGTACTCAGGACTCACACAGGGTTTGGTTGGCTTGGGCTGGAACTTGACGATCTTCCCGCCTTGGCCTCTCACAATACTAAAACTGCAAGTGTCCACCACCACATCCAACTACCTGTCTTCCTTTGAAACAAGACTCCCCTTAGGCAGTCATCCTGAGAAGGCTCAGGTCCACCTGCAATAGGTATCTGGGAACCACTAATCCCCCAAGACTGACCAGGTTTAGAGCAGCAGTGACCACATTATGCATTATAGGCCTAAGCCCCACCCTCTTCACCTATTGAAGCCCAAGCTGTCCTGAGAATGGGCCAGTGCTGCTGTGTCCTTGTCTGACTTTATGGCTGGTGAGGAACAAGAAGGGAAGGTGGGCAGAGGCAGTTCCCCACACTGCCCCGCACTGTCCCTTTCTCTGGGCAGCCAGCTGGGCCCAGTGCTGGGAAAGGATCTTGATCAGGGCACTGTGAAAACACCACGTGCACATGCGTGCGCGCGCACACATGCACACACACGCACACTCATACAAACAAATAAATATGGGCAACCTAGTGAGGGTATCCTCAAGGTCTGGTCCTCTGCAGCAGAGGCAAGCACTTGCCAGGAACAGGCAATGCTGCAGGCTGGGCCTGGAGGCTAGGAGAGGCCCAGGAAGGCTTAGCTCAGCTCAGCACGCAGCGTTCGCGCCGGCTCAGCTGCCGGCTCAGCTTGCGGCGCCGCTGTTCCAGACCACGCGCCAGGCGCTCATCCTCCTCCAGAGCACTGGGGGAAGGGGTGGAGGGGAGTCAGCCCCAGTGTTTTTTCCTGGGGTTCCAGACCCAGCACTCCCAGCTCAGATGCACCCTCACTTACATCCGCTCCTTGTGGTCCAGGTTCCGGACCAGCTCATCACGCTGGTTCACCAGTGATACTAGCTCCTCTAGCAGTAGCTGTTCTCGGTGCTGCTGTGCAGCTGTTTTCTGCCAATCTGAGACCCCAAGAGCCAGAGTCAGGTGGTGCTAGGCTGAGCCCTGCCCTACCTCTGGTTCCTCTTTCCCCCTTTCCCACCTTCAATGGCCAGCATGGCACGCAGTTCTCGGCTCAGCAGCTCAAACCTGCGCTCCAAATCCTGCTCCTCTATGCTGGGAGGTAAGGGTACCAAGTCAGTGTTGGGGATCACAGGGCTTTGTCTACTCCCACCCCCAGCCCACCTCCATGTCCTTCCCACAGAGGTTGGGCTAAGCTTAAAGCACTACCTGCTTTACTGCTCAGAATTTTCTTTGTTCCAACTGGCCTCGGATTACTAATTCTTATGTTGCCTCCCCACTCCCTCTTGTAAAACAAAAAAACAATTTAGATGGAAGCAACAGGATATAGTTGTCCTGAAACAATGCACATGCAGACAAGTAAAGACATCTCCAGCAAGGAGCTGAACTGAGCACATCTGTAGGGCCTATTTTCCTTAATGTGGAGGCACAGGGTCAGGTTGGAGAACCTATCCCTGACCTGCTGAGGGCATACTCTGCTCCTGGCCTCTGTTTTCTCATCAAGAAAGGCAGTGCTCTTTTGTATGTGTCATAACAGGGATTGAACCCAGGGCTTTCTCACTGCCCTATATCCCAACCATTTATTCTGAGACATTATTTTAAGTCTAAATTGCTTAGACTGCCTCAGATTTGCAGTCCTCCTCCTGTTTTAGCCTCCCAAAGGGCTGAGACTATAGGTGTGTACTCTTCTGCCTGGCAAGACAGTACCTGTTTAGGAAGTTCACAAGCTACATAGGAATTAAGAAGGTGGCTGAATAATAATTTTTAAAAGATCTTTACAGAAAGAAGAGAGCAGTGAATACGCTAGTTCTAACTGAAGTACTGTAGCTAACATTCCCTGTGCCAGCTGCCCACCCTCTGTCTATAGTGGCACAGCTATGGGGTGGGGACTGGGCCTGAGTGCTCAGGCCTGGCCTGGTGGGGTGGGATGCTATGGAGGGGTGTGGACTGATGCCCCAGCACTCACAGGAGCTGCAGCTGGTCCTGTCTCCGGATGAGAGCATTCTTCTTATTGACCAGTGTGAACCATTCCTGGATGAGAACCTCCTCCTGCAATCGGTTGGCACCTGCCAAGCCATGATACTTAGCAGGTCTGCCCACCATACAAGAGGTGGCCAGGGACTGGGGGAGGGGGCTTGCTTGCCCGTCCCAGAGGGCTGTACTGTCTCCAGGAGGCTGCTTCCTACCTGTCCCTCCTCCCAGCTCCAGAGGCCTGAAGGAGCTGCAGGGCTAGGTGCATATGGTAGTTCGCATGACAGCTTGCCTACCTGATTCCATGAGGCTCCTCAGCTGTGTCTCCACCTCAGCCGCCCGTCCATCTATCTGCCTCTGCTCCTGTTCTAGGGCCTGCAGCTCTGCACACACATATTGACTTGTGTCTTGGAAGCATTGCTGTAGACAGAAATGGGAGGCAGAGGATAGATGGGTTCAGCAGGTCCTACCTAGTAAGTGCGTGCCCCTCAGTCCCCCCATTTTAGCCCTTCTTACCAATCCAGCCTCCTCCCCTGGACTTGGATGTGTCTCTTCTAATGGAGGGCTCTCACCTGCAGACAAAGACCAAGTTAAAATGCCTCCAACCAACAAGTGCCCCAGAGTCCAGAGTTGGGGATTTCAGAATGGCCAGAGCTAAGTCATGCCCCTCTGAAAGTACTCACCAGGAGGCTGCCCTGGGGTCAGGGTTGTGGGTGGCCCAGGGGCAGGGCTGGGGTCAGGGCTCAGGGATTCCTGTGGAAAATCAGGGCCCATGAGGGCTGGGAGGGGTTCCTAGAACAACCTATCCAGAGCCTCTCACATGCCGGAGGGTAGCTCCTCATTCCAGGCCCCCCACCACCACCACCAGCCACTTCTCCATCTTTCAGGGCCTCCTCCTCTGCACACACTTCTCAAGTGAAGGCAAGCCCTTCACTTCTCAGCCCATGGTCTTGGGCCCATGCATTGCCATCCTCTGGACATCAGTCCTTATTCATGGGACTGGGCTGATAAACTTGGCATTCTAAAATGACAGTGCTGGGAAACTAGGAAGGGCCCTGAAGGAATGTCCCTTTTCCCTCTCCCACCCTTCCACCATGCAGCCCCCTCAGGTTACCTTTTGACTCCTATCACTTCAAGTTGGTATCACAGCCAGGTCTCTGAGGTGACACTAACCTGCCTCAATGCAGCCCCTTTTCTGGACCTAGGCCATCCTAAACCAAGACTGCCATCTCTTAGCCAAAAGAGGGCGCCCTCCCGCCATGTTAGTTCCCATACCTAGAAGCGGTTAGTCTAAGAAATTGCTTAGAGCCGGGCGTGGTGGCGCAGGCCTGTAATCCCAGCACTCGGGAGGCTGAGGCAGGAGGATTGTTGTGAGTTCGAGACCAACCTGAGCTACAAAGTGAGCTTAAGGCCAGCCTGAACTGCATAGTGAGACCCTGTCTCAAAAAGACAAAAAAAAAAAAAAAAAAAAAAGAAATTGCTTAGAACCATAGAGATGAGCTGGACCTTCAGTGTTACCCTCCTGTGTGCCACTCCTGATGACTTGTAAGGACTGTCAGCTGGGGGGCCTCCAGCTTTGTACTTGGCTGACAGACTGGCCCCCTTGATAAATGCTGTTCTAGTCATTTTTCTGGGTCACACAGTGAAGGGGCTGACAGTCCATGTCTGCCTCTACCCACACCCTCTGAGAGGCAGCCCTAGTCCTATGTGCCCTCCTTTCCAGCCTGGATCAGTGGTGGCCTCCTCAGCTGCAACTTGAACTGGCTGCATCTCTGTCCTCCAGCCACAACTGAAAGGTCTTCTGAAACCCAGTGTTAGAACTCTACACCCCTTCTTGGCCCCCGGCCTCACTGCCAAGGCCTTGGGTAGTTCCAGCCTCAACTCCCAAAGCCCCACCTAAATGTCCTACTCTGGTCACAGTGCTGGGTTTTCAGTTCCCTAACTTACTCAGCCTAGTACTGGGCTCCACAGACTCAACTCAGCTGGCCTTTCTGTAGAGGACTTAAGGCCTTCATACCTCTTGGCCTCCTGAAATCCGCACTGGACCCACTGCTGGGCCACCTCCAGGGCAGTTGGGAGCCAGCCATTGATTCCACAGGCCTCCCTGAGCAAAGTTCCCCAATATACTGATTTATAATGGCAAATGATGAAGCATTTACACAGCATGAACACACAATTGATTCATTTCCATACAATGTTTTCCCAACCAGACTGTGAGGCAGGACTATTCCCTCTCTCAATTTATAGATAAGAAATAGGGTCAGAGATGAAGCTAATTCTCTAGCCCCCAATTTTTATTTTTTGGCAGTATTGGGAATTTGCACCCCAGGCTTTTGAGAGTAAGTTCACTAACCTAAAATTGTCCCAAAGCACTGGGCTTGTTTGTGTCCTGGTATGCAAAATAGGGCAAAACCTCAGCACTCTGTTCACTGAGGAAATGTAGGTCCTAAGAAAAGCATCTGGGGAAACACACAGCTCTTCCCCTTTCTAACAGCACCCACTGTGATGCCCACTAGGCACATTGCAAAGGGGGTCACTCCTCCTCCTCCAGGAAAGAGTTCACAAGTTAAAAGCAAGGCAAGGGCCAGGGAGATGGCTCAATGGAATAAGTGCTTCCCTGGCAAGCACAAGGGCCTGAGTTCAACCCCCAGTTACACACACGCACGCGTGTGCACAGGCAAAAGCCAAGCAACAGTCTGTGATCAGCAGAGGGAGCTATTTAAGAACCCAGGCTTAAAATAAATAAATAATAAAAAAATAAGAACCAGGCTTTGGGGCCGGGGAGATGCTCAGTGGAGTAAACGCTTCCCTGGCAAGCACAAGGGCCTGAGTTTAATCCCTGGTTCTGCCAAAAAAAAAAGAACCCATGCTCTCCTGGGTCTGTAAGACCAACATTCTGAGAGACTGAGGCAAGAGATTGAAAACTTCCACCCCATCAAAAACAACTTACTGATTTAGTAAGACCAACTCTAAAAGTATAAAATAAAAAATAAAGGTCTAAAGAAGTCAGACATGGTGGGGGATACCTGTAACCCAGCACTTTGGGAGGCTGAGGCTAGAAGATCACAAAATACAAATCCATCCTGCGTAATTTAGCAAGATTTTTTTTTGTGTGTCTCAAAAATAGGGCCAGTTCATCAGGTTGTGGCAGTCCATTCTGGTAACTCCAACATTCAGGAAGCTGACGTAGGAGATTCACTGCAAGTTTGAGACCAGCCTGGAGTATACAGTGAGCTCAAGGCCATCTGGAACTATGTAGTGAGACCCTTTCCCAAATAAACAAAAAAGGCCAGGCATGGTGGCTCACAACTGTAACCCCAGCACTTGGGAAATTGAGGCAGGAGGAGCACTGAAAAGATAGCCTTGACTACATAGGGAGACCCTACCTCAGACAAAATAAGCACCTGCAAAAAAAAAAAAGAGAAAGCAGCTGAGGGTGTAGTTCTGTGTTAAGGGTTTGGGTTCAATCCCTAATCTGTCTGTCTGCCTCACACATACACATACAAAAAGGACTTAAAAAAGTATTTCTTCACTTGGTCTTACAAATAGATACCTAATAGGTAACTAAAAGTAGAACAAAGTTTTATCTTTGTTTATTTTGTTTTTTGGAGATAGAGTCTCACTAAGATAGAGTCTCACTATGTAGCCCAGGCTGGCCTTGAACTTGCAGTGATCCTTCTGCCTCAGCCTCCCAAGTGTTGGGATTACAGATGCACACCACCATGCCTGGCTTGACCTTCATTTCTGTCTCCTTTATTATCTTAAAACTTTGGACTAGATCCTTGCTCAGCTCTGGACATAGGAACATTAATCATTTAGGGACTAAAAGTTGGCAAAACAAAGTTGATTACCTCTAAATGTATATAACATACCTCATCTGACACCAAGACTGAAGACACCAACATACAAGTTTTACAAAGACATTCACTATACCCAGAAGCCTCTCTCTGGTCCTAACCTTGTGCTTACTGGGATTCCAGCAGAGCCTCACAAGCCTGGGAATGCCCCATACAGAGACAGTCCCCTCCTGGAGATGGGACTGCCCACTCAAGCCACAGACACACCTTGAGCCATCATGTAAAAACAGAACTAAGGTCAAGATCCCCAGAGCCTGGTGTGCGCCAGTGAATCCTCACAACCAGGCCCAGCTCTTCTGTGAATGGCTCAGTTAAAGCCACACCATCATTCCTGTGTCCCCGCTGGCTCCCGCTGGTCTCTTACTTTCCAAAGCACTGGCTTGTGAAATTCATGCTGATTACTTGGCTTTAATTTCCAGCCTCACTGAAGCAAGGACCCTCACTAGCCCGTGACATCCCCACCTATCAAATGGGCTGACTATTCCTCCCCAGAAAAGGCACTGTGGGGAGTTGAGAGGTCAAGGGAACAAGGCCAGCCATATCAAGAGCACTTAGAGATGGCCAGCAGAGGCAGGAGGTGGAGAAAGCCAACCTCAGCAGCAATTGAGCTTACTCAGACCAGCCTTGATGGGAACTCTAATGCTGCTTCCTCCTGCCTGACCCAAATTCCTCTTTCTGTACTCTCATGTTTGGCCCCTCCTTAGGGAGACTTGCTGGGCCACACAAATACCCTGCTTTTCTCTCAGCTGCTTCAGCCCCATCCCAGCTCCAAGGCTCCTGACTGCATCCTATTCCAGGCCTTGTAAGCTCAGAAGGGTGAGGCCTGGCAGAACCATCCTGCTGCACATAAGAGGAATGGGAAGGAGACAGCCAATAAGGAGAAGTCTCCTCCAGCCCCATGCCTAAAGTATCTCCTGTGGGGCAAGGCCTGGAGGAGAGCCAGGCTCAGAAAGACCAGATGCTGGGACTTGGGCCCAGAAGGGTGTAGGTTGAAGCCTCCCTTTTAAGATTTAAAGAGCCACTAACACAAGTCAACTAGCCAAGCTGTAGGAAGCTGTGTGCAAGGATTTCTGCCTGCCACACCCCCATTAGGTGGCCCCAGAATGCTGTGTGTAGCTCTCATTCACAGGCTCAGTCTTGTGCTTCTTGCCTGACACCACTCTGGCTCTCAGCCTGGTCTCACACCATCTAGGCAACTTTCAGGAGCTGTCTGGAAGTCCCCTAGATGAGCCTGAGCTTCCCTGAGGGTATATTTTGCTGATGTGAGTCCCTTCACTTGATAATCACCCTTACATTTTTCAACTGGGAAAATCCATCCCCCTTAAACCAGCCTGAAGGCCATTGCTTCCTCTAGAAAATCTTCCCCAATTTATCCCTTCCCTTCTTCCAAATGGAGACACCATCACATGACAGGCAGCCACGCAACAGCCTGAGGGGGCTACCCCTGCTGTCTTAGACCAAGCTAGAAAGTCCCTGGCACTGACTTCTTTTTTGATACAGGATCTTACCATGTAGCTCAGGCCCAGTCTCCATCTCACCCAGCTGCCCTCTAATGAGCCTCCTGCCTCAGTCTCAAGTGCTGAGGTTACAGACAGACACCACAACTACACAGCCTGGACCATCAGTGCTGTGAGGCTTTGAGTGAGTCCCTGTTCTCTCCAGGGTCATCTCCCTTTCAGCACAGTGACAGAACACCCTGGAAGGCAGACTTGGGACCTCAAGTGAACAGGGGTGGGGACCCAGGCCTCAACAGGGTCTCCAACCTCCAACTTCCTATTATAGGAAAAGCAGAAGCTGGACACAGTGGCACATGCCTATAATCCCAGCACCCTTAGAGACCAAGGCAAGAGGATCCAGCCTAACTTGGGGCAACTTAAGACACTTAACAGAAACCCTGTCTCAAAATTAAAAATTAGAAAAGGCTGGAAATACCATTCAGTAAGTAATAATGCCCTGAACCTAATCCCCAGTGGAAGGAAAAATTTTTTAAAAAGGAAGGATGGAGCCAGGCATGGTGGCGCATGCCTGTAATCCCAGCACTCGGGAGGCTGAGGCAGGAGGATTGTTGTGAGTTCGAGACCAGCCTGAGCTACAAAGTGAGCTTAAGGCCAGCCTGAACTGCATAATGAGACCCTGTCTCAAAAAGACCAAAAAAAAAAAAAAAA
>PVKA01019750.1:0-15578 GCA_004027165.1 Ctenomys sociabilis
AATCAGTGGCACTGCCTACATTTGGATGTCAGGTTAAATAACTGGATGACTCACTCATTCTACAAATAAGTCACTGCATAGATAATAGAGAAAGACATGTCAGATCAACAAAAAGTGTAGAACCTTTTAAACACACAAGGTCCTTCACATGCATGTTTCCCCCTTCCACATAAACGTAATCACATACTCTCATAGTTGTTTCACAAAGGAAAGTGTATTTTAATACCAAGAGAAGAAAAGCAAGCACATTTCAGTGCAAAAGACCAATTTCTAATTTTACTAAACTTGTCTTCAGGAAAATTGTGCCACTAATCCACTAATCTCCTTTGCCAGAATGCAGGTAAATTAATTTAGGAAAGGGAAGAATGGCAGATTTAAAGATTACAGATTCAACTGGTGAGAACAATAAGCAAGGAACAGTGGTTTTATATTTCTTTTCTTGAATCATTGTTTGCTTAAGAAAGGTCATTCTGGCTTCATTAACAAATGACATAGAATTTACAATTCAAAAAGCTGTTGGAGTTCACAGAGACAGAATTTAGAGAAAGCCTTCCATTCCCTTTCATAGTTTCATTTTCCAGCAATCCATCAGTCATTTATGTTTCATTGTAATGAATAGTTAAAAATACTGTTTGTTACTTCTGGGAGAGGGAAATTAATTTAGGTGTAGCATCTATTTTTGCTGCTTTTTCTCCTTTTCATTTATTTACCAGCCCTGCTTAGATCTTTAATCCATTTTGACTTTAACTTAGTGCATGGTGATAGAGCTGGTTCAAGTTTTAGTTTTCAGCATGTAAAAAAGCCATGTTTTCCAGCACCATTTGTTAAAGAGGCTATCTTTCTTCCAGTGAGCTTGTGTAGACCCTTTGTCGAAGATAAGATGGCTGAGTGTTTTCGTAGATGCCTCTGTGTCTTCTAATCTATTCCACTGATCCTCAGGTCTATTTTGTTGCCAATACCATGTTGATTTTATCGCAGTGGTTATGTAGTATAATTTCAAATCAGGAATTGTGATGCCTCCTGCCTTGTCTTTATTGGCCAAGATTGCCTTTGCTATTCTAGGTCATTTGTGGTTCCAAATAAATTTTAGGATTGATTTCTCTATATCTGGGAGGTATGTTGGTGGCATTTTGATAGGGATTGCATTAAATATGCGCAGCAATTTTGGGAGTATGGCCATCTTCACGATGTTGGCTCTTCCTATCCAGGAGCATGGAATATCTTTCCATTTTCTGAAATCCTCTATAATCTCTAATCTTAGGGTGTTGTAATTTTCCGTGAAAAGATATTTGACTTCCTTGATTAAGTGAATCCCAAAGTATTTCATTTTCCGCGGTGCTATTGTGAAAGGTATTGTTTCTATTGTTTCCCTTTCAGTGTATTTGTTATCTGTGTAGAGGAATGCTATTGACTTTTGCACATTGATTTTGTACCCTGCTATGCTACTGAATTTCCCTATCAGTTCTAGTAGTCTCTTGGTGGAATTTTTGGGGTCTTCCAAGTAAACTATCATGTCGTCTGCAAATAATGATAATTTAACTTCTTCTTTATCTATTCTTATTCCCTTTATTTCTCCCTCTTTTCTAATGGCTGTTGCTAAGGATTCCAAGACTATATGGAATAGGAGGGGTGATAGAGGACATCTTTGTCTTGTACCTGATTTTAAGAGTAAAAGATTTCAGTTTTTCCCCATTTAGGATTATATGAACTTTTGGGTTGTCATAGATGGTTTTTATCAAGTTAAGATAGAGTTCTATAGCATGCCTGGGGAGAGTCACATGAAGAAAAACCTTTCTCTCAAGCTCTCACAGAGAGCAAATTGGTCAAACATTGGCCATGACTCATCCACATGGCTGACACAAAGGAACTACAGAATAATGTACAGGACTATAAGATAAACCCTGAGAAGACTTCACTGACCACATAGGAAATATAAAGTTCATGTGTTGGTATATAAGTCTTGATCTATCTAGGTCTTAACCATCCAGCAGAAAAGTATAAAAATGAAGTATACATCGTGGGGCCATAATATTAAGCTGAGCTATAAATGACTATGGTCAACAATTTCTTTGAATAACTCACTATTGTTGTAGAATGCTGACTGTGTTGGATTGTGGTGTCGAATTCAAGCACCGAAGTTAGTTGAATGACAATGGAGTGCCCATCTTTGACAGATGTAGACAAAGGAAGGGGTGTAGAAAGAAAAAATCTTTACCAGCCCTGAGAAAGTGACCTGACCCAGCCCACCTGGGTCTCCAATTGCAGAGAATGTTAAAGGACATATCAAGCTGGGTAAAGTTATGCTTTCCTCTAGCCCACTGGACTAAGAGGGCCTTTAAAAGTGAAATGCGGATGAGGAGAAACCCAGAGAAATTCAAGTGAATTATGTTATATAATAAAACTGGTCTCATTTTGACTTTTCAAAAATACCAATGTTCAGGACCAAAAGAGACTAGAAAACTTTGATCATTAAGTGTAATATGAGTGATTCAGAGGCAAGTAGTGAAATGGAATCATATACAATGTATCATCCTATACCTATTTAGATAGCACTATTGAAACATTTTGAAATTTCCTACAATTGATAATTATATTGTGGTAATATCATGTAAGGTCTTTTTTCTTAGGAGATACACGCTAAAGTATCTGTGGGTTAAAATAGTCATAATGTCTATAATTCACCTTCAAATGGTGAACAATGCTTAACTTATTATTATTGTTATGGTCATTTTTTCTCACATTTTGCCAATCACTTACCAGATGATAGGGCATTAAAACAAATGTAGTCAAATAATAGTGGCTAAATCTAGATGACAGTAGACAAGTTTACTGTGCACCTAAATTTTTTTCTGAGTTCAAATTTTTCTAAATGGAGATAAACCATGCAGATATAGAATGATCTCATAATAAACTCCTTCCCACCTCTATCTCTAGGAATGCAATTAGAATAGCATCTTTGGTTTAAAAATGCTTTGGAGGACAGGCTATATATTTCACATCAGTTTGAGCAAGGATATGCTTAAAGAGGTAACTCTCAAAAATGTCCAAATGGCCAATTCTGTACACTTGCTTTGACTGCACATGTTCTCCGTGTGCTTAGATATGACACAGAAAAATGCTGGTTGTATGCATATGGAATGACTCAGGCAACACATAGAAGACAAGAGGACCTTGCTGCTTTCAGTGGATGTTTAAGATAGCCTCTAGCTTTTCCTTCAGTGATAATAAACCTTGCCATTTACACAGCCCCTTTTTAGGAAGTATGTAACATGCCTTATTTATGGCTCAATAAGCCTGGAATATACCTCTGAAATGGATAGGTGACAGCGCTGTCTTACAGAGAAAAAAGTGAGGCACAGGGAGGTTAATTGTTTGGATGGGCCAGAAAATAAGCCACAGATGCTAGGAATTGGAAAAAACTTCAGAGGTCAGGCCCCTATTTGATGCAAGAATCCCCTCCACACAGCTGCTGCTGCTGCACACTTCTTCCTGTTAGAAATTCTCGGCTTCACATTGCAGCTCACACCATTTTTGAATAGCTTTAGTTATTTCAATGAGTCTGAGTTCAAAAGAAAAGTACCTAGGTTTTCTGGAGTCTTAATCCAATTCCCTGTTCATTAAACCACATAAGTGGGTTTGATGTTGTAAAAAAAGGGAGGTAATAAACCACTAGGACCCAAAGATCAGATCACACATTTTAAATGTTAATTTCCTCTTCACTTGAACTTAGAAACATGCAGAATGGCAGTTCACAAATTTGTTGATATATTAATATCCCCCAAATCTAATAGGTTTCTTAAGGGGATCTATGCATAAAATGAATCCTCTCAAGGGAAGAAAAATCAGAACTAAGGAATGGAAATGGAAATGGGAGTGAATTACCTGGGAAAAGTAGCATTTTAAAGTGGATATCTTTGTACATACGATTTTTCAAAAATATACCAAAAAAGCTAGCTGGAAATGTCCTCAAAGAGAAAATCCCTTGATTGTGAAGGAGCTCACAGAAGATTGTAGCCAAAATACTTGAGGTACATTGTGCTGCACTTAGCACCACCAATGGATGTTGGTACTAAATTCTAGATAATATCACTGGTAGCTAAAAGTAATATCCCTGGTGACTTGTATCTAAAGACGAGTCTCTCGGGAGTCTCTCGGGCAGAATTCTCAAAACTTGACTAAGGTCTTGGTCAGAGGACTAGGATGGGGATGTGAAAGCTAGAGAAGGTTGAAGTGAGAGAAAAAGAAATGATCATTGATTGTCTTGTTAGGACTCAGTAGCAAGAATTTCCCATCTCTGAGCTATCTAGGGGCATTGTGCGGAGGCACAGAGCAGAGGGCTTTTTGTAGGCACCAAGTAATTGAAACAACCCAGCTGGGTATGTTGTGATTGCTGAAAGCAGAAGATTCACTTCTTCCTTCATTCAGCACTGATTATGTGCAGAGTATCTTTCATTTTGGATGGATTACCAAAGACAAAGGTGTTACTTTCTGTTGATTTCAAATTTAAAGCTTATGTCAAAAGTCTTGGTTCGGTGTTTTCTATTGTTCCCTCCCCCCTTTGGTGAGATGGAAGGAAGCATATTCGATATAAAATTCTAAGTTACTATTTTAAATATAGCCGTAAAAGCAGCTATTTCATTTATTCACAGGATGGCTCAGCACATTAAATGAGCCAGTTATCAAAAAGAACAGTGCATTACACATACTCAGAACTCAAGAATTTAGTTATTGTTATTTCTGAGGTTGTCATTGCTCTCATGATTGCTCCCAGGATTTATTTTTTTCAATAACTGACATTTTTATGTGTGTTATTCTTATTTCAAATTAATCCTCACTGTAAAGCTCTGAGATGGTTAGAATGACTAATAATTCTTTATGATAGGTTGTATTTGAGAAATCTTATGTGACTATGATGTATTAAGAAGAAGTTGCTTAACAAAACCATAGGTACAAGAAATAAGACAACTTCTTTGAGGGTCATGTGTCTCTTTAGTGCAGGACTTGTGGCATCTGTCTAAGGCTTACTCCTTTGAGGCACCTGTACAACCCTACTCTATACACTGAGGACTCTCAAATTTATGTCTTCCCTGAATCTCGGATTCATACCCAAACTGCCTAATCTTAACTCCATTACATTAAAGATATCTGAAACTCTAATTTAGCTTATTTGCTAATGAATTACTGAAATTATCCTTATTCTCCCAAGCTAGTTTCACTTAAGACCTGGATTTCAGGTGATGCTAGCTCTTTCTGTTGACCCAAGGCAAAATTAGAGTCTTCTTTGGCAACTCTGTCTCCCATCTTATACTCCTTTGTGATATTATATTTATTATTACAGATTTAATTTTCATTTTTTAGTTCACAGGTCTCAGTTCAAAATAACCTGCCTCCTTGCCACAACAGCATTAATATTTTATAAGAATGGAGCACAACCTCCTTGCTCTTATGCAGCATTTAAAAATAAACTTAACATATGGCACTCATCTCAGAAGAATGTGCTGTGCAAATTAAAACACAGCAAAAGTTTGCTATTTCAGAGGAGTGGGATAAAAATGTGTTTCCTATTTCTTGTCAAACAGGTTAATCTGAGACACATTTGTGCGTTGTGTGAGATAACTCAAGTTTCTCAGACATTAAATTCCTCAACTCAAAAGCTGTGTCAAACAGATGCAAATGCCATGATGGCTCAATAAGATACGATAATAGTCAAAGTAAAAGGTAAAATGCAGGCATGCTAGGAATATCCATGATTTTTTCTTTCTTTCTTTCTTTCTTTCTTTCTTTCTTTCTTTCTTTCTTTCTTTCTTTCTTTCTTTCTTTCTTTCTTTCTTTCACTCTTTTTCTTATTTCATGTCTGGCTCAGCCTGCCCTGGGGGTAGGGCTGGCACAGCATGTAGTGCTTGAGATTGAACTGAGATCCCTGTGCTTTGCCTAAGCTTACCTAAGCAGGCTCTCTTGACTGCTTAGCTATCCTGCCAGCCCCCATGATGTTATTTAGAGTTATCTCAAAACCTTGCAGTGCTTGACTGATCAAACACTGCAGGGTCATCACACATATGATGGCAAAGGAAAGAGAACTACGAGACCTCGTGAACACTTGCAAATGGAACAGATTGAAACATGCTCAGAGTGTCAATCTAGCTCTACATTCAAAGTGTTCACAGTACTGGTTGATGCCTTACTCTTGCATGGCTGGGCTACCAGCTGCTCCTCTATAATAGGCACTTGACATCTGGAAAGTGACTCAGTAACCAATGAAATGAACACAGGGATCATTGGTTACTAATAGTATGTATCTGATTCTGCTCCAGACTTTCTCCGTCTTCCAGTCTCAGACAGAGCAAAAGCCCATCTAGTCACATGCGAAGGTCTCCTTCTTATTGGTCTAGTAGGTCAGGTGTGTCCTCAGGTTCAATGTTAGCTGCTGTCCTGCCTGCAACATTCTCACAGGCACACAGAGTTTGTCTCTTATGCTCCTTCAAGCTTTGCTCAAATTCCACCTTTGCAATGTGATGTGACACTGACATCTAAAAACTGCCCTCTTGCCTTCCAGATACCCCTCATCCTGTTCCACTTTTTTTCTCCCAAAATGCTTATCATGTCTGAAAGGTGTAATTCAATTCACATAGGTGAATGTGTTCCTTTGTCTTTAGGCTTCAGTATAACCTAAGTTCTTTTAGGGTAGGACTTTCTCTCTGCTCTGTTCACCAAGTCCCTAGAACAATGACTAATAGATACTAAATGTTGAATAACTATTTGTGGAATGATAGGTTGATAACAAGATTGAATTATTAAGAATACATGCTCTAAGAACATGGCATCAAGATAGTATAGTGAAATACGAGTTTGAACCTTTCTTTTCTGTAATTCAGAGAAGGGTCTACAGGGTATTCAGGGTCTTACTAGTAGATTGGACTCATAGTGATCCACCTGTTTACAGTCTCCCAAGAGCTGGGAGCATAGACGCATCCCACCATTCCCAGTCTCACTTGCCACCTCAGCACACCCATGGGAAAGGGCTGGCATGGCAGGCTGGGGATTGAACCCCTGGCCCCTGAGCCTCCTTGCAGGTGCTTTAATCTGGTGAGCTATTTGGTTGGCCCTAACAGCTTTTGTCTTAAAACAAGCAACTTATTCAAAGATTAAGAAATTATTTCAGGTTTCATCAAGGACCACCTCTGAGGTACTATAGAAATTGCATCAGGACCTTTCCCATAGTCTGGGCTAACTTTTCTAGGGCCAGGGAACTAAATATAATCCTTTGGAAAAAAATACATTACATTTCCAGAGAGACCTGTAGATTAGAACATCATCCTTTGAGTGAGGCCAGAGTTTCTTGCCTCAAGCCTCCAGCCACCGTGGTCAGAGGATGTAGCCAAAACTTTTATTTTACCATTCCTTGGCCCTGCAGGTATTTGTCAGCAGTAACCACATTCTTCTATGTGTTTCCTGGTTTTCCTTTCCAGCCTAAATATTTTAGCTTTACTCCTTTACTCTGAATATAAACAGTCTTAATATCCATGTACCTGATAGAGTAGTGGAGTAGATGTAAATTTGGAAAGTTAGCTCTATGCTAAGCACATCATAGAACAGGAGAAATGTCTATTTGAAACTTTCTTCTTTTCC
This sequence comes from Ctenomys sociabilis, assembly GCA_004027165.1. Lineage (NCBI taxonomy): Eukaryota > Metazoa > Chordata > Mammalia > Rodentia > Ctenomyidae > Ctenomys > Ctenomys sociabilis. The sequence continues at coordinate 7,627 of PVKA01019750.1, forward strand.
TCACACATGTTTTGCCCAAATAAAGAGGGCTACATCTATGTATGTAAGCAGGATGGTTTGGATAACTGTACTATATATTTCTTCTGGGCTATGGTGAAAAGCAGATAATAATTTGTTTTATCTCCTTTTTTCAATTGATTATACTTTCTCTCTTCTTAATTTTGTATACATTTCTTTCTTCTTCCAATTTTACATGCATATATCCGGTAGTATGAATAACTGGTTGGAAGAAAAAACTGTATTATGTGAAATATGTGAAATTCATATTACTTCGTAGGTGAAATTCTGTATCACTCATAATATTTTTTCTGTTTTCATTCTAATTTGTACTCTTTTTAAAAAAGAGGGCTACAATGATGATTCAAGGTAATTTATTTCTATGTACAAATCTTTCAACATACAGAGAAATTGTTAGGGATGGACCTTCCCATGGTGCTGTCAACATGGGTAACTGTGTTTCAAGACCCGAGGTCCTGCTCATCTCCAATGCTTTCCACACATTCTACATTATTCTGCATGATTTGTGCACTGTCCTCCTGTGTTATTTTCCACTAGGTTTTTCCTGGTATCCTTACTTAAAATTGAAAAGTCTCCTTCACTCTTTAGTCTCTAAAATGTCATCTGCTACTTCAATTTTTTCTTAGTAATAGTCATTACCACCTATCATAATAAATATTTACTTATATATGTTATTTGTTAGATAAACAGACTCTGGAATCTATTAATTGAGAGACTTTTTGTTTGTATTTTAGGGAAGGGTCTATAGGGTGTTCAGTGTCTCACTATTAGATTGGACTCATAGTGATCTGCCTATTTACAGCCTCCCAAGTTGTGGGATTACAGGTGCATGCCACCACACCTAGTCTCAATCAGGTCTCAGCATGCCCCAGGGGCAAGGTGGGGTGTGTGTGGGGGTGGGGTGAGGTGTTGAGGGGTGGTGGTGGTGATCAAATTGCAGTCTCTTTAATTCACTGAGCTATTTGGTCAGCCCTTCAGAGACATTTTTGAACATAGCTTAGAGCAATGCCTGGTAGGAAATGTCTTTTATACAAGGGAAACACTCTCTTTCTCTCTCTCCCTTTCTCTCTCTCTCTTTCCCTCCCTCCCTCCCTCTCCCTCTTCCATGTCTCTCTCTGTGTGAGCCTATCTAACAGAAGAAAGAGAGTACACTAAATATCTCTGATGATTTTTCTGGAATCTTTATGTCCTCAAGCAATTCGTCGCTGTGAACATTATCGTAAAAAATAATCTGTTTAAAATAACTATAGAAGAATAAAACTTTGGGAAAACATGGGAAAGGAAGTAATTTAGGTATTAGGAAAGTACAGGCATAGCAAAAAGTATGGAATTTTTTTCACTAGTTCAAAAAATAGTACCTTACCCACGGTAGTGAGGAGGGATGAGTGAAACTCTAATGTGAGTTTCTTTCATCATTCAAAAAATGAAACCTAGGTAGCAGAGGTTGTGTGTTTGTGTGTGTGTGTGTGTGTGTGTGTGTGTGTGTGTGTGTGTATTTTGCCATTGACATTTGGATCAACATTTGCTTATTTGGAGCTGGTTGTCCATGCTGGCTGGGTAGGTAGTTGCCTAACCAAGTGTAACAGAACACTTTGAAATCCCATCCTCCCTGGAATGCAATGTTTATATTTTCATTAGTGTTCAAAAAAGCCAAGCTTAACATGTGCTATGATACATTTAAAGTAAGAAACAACATTCTAAGTCTCTACTACCCATCAATGTTCTTGGGACTTAGAATGAGGTATCCTAAAGCATGGTTTCTAACAGTGTCTGACTATTTTGAAGTCAAAAAGATTGAAATGGCTTACAAGGAAAATATTTCTGATCTTACTTGGTCCTGATGTCCCTGATCTCTCTTACTCTCCCAAAGCAGTTAGAGAAACTATAACTTTCTTCTCTCAAAACAAGCCATGAATCTTAGAAAAATCAACTTTTTGAAGATCCTCATTCAAGAGGGACCTGGTCTCATAGTCAGGAGAAAGGAACACTACACAAAAAGCCTGACAATAATTAAATACTCCTGGCTGCTCCCTCCATCATCACCATTCTAATGATAAAATGATTTACTATTTAATCATTTTGCATGGTTGTCTGTTCCTCATCCAACTTAATCAAATGAACAGCCAATTTTAGGGGATGATTTTTAGGTGTAGAGCACTTGCCCTGGGATCAATATCCAGTGCTCAAGAGAGAGAGAGAGAGAGAGAGAGAGAGAGAGAGAGAGAGAGAGAGAGAGAGAGAGAGAAATGAAAGGAAAATTAAGAAAAAAAGAAGGAAAGAAAGGAAGGAAGGGAGATAGTTCCTTACATCTTTATTTGAAAGGTTCTAGTGTCACACAAAACTCATTAAATAAATTTTGTATGCTGTCTTATTAATTTTTCTTTTGTTATAAGTTTGTCAGCCATGGCCTTATGATGCATGAGGGAGAATATTATGTTTCACCCTTTCAACACCTGTCTGAAAATTTATTTGTCAGATAAACTATGCTGTTACCCATCAAAATCTAGAAAGAATGAGACAAAAGACTGATAAATAATCCAGGAAAGACCATTGCAGAGAAGGGGAGAGGAGTGTGAAAATCAAGGTGGCAGAAAGGAAGAGCTATATGAACTGAACTGACGCCCCATGGGTGTCTACACCATGGCTTCCACTGAATTACAAATCTTACTAATTACAAATGTTGTACAAGTTTCTTTTCTGTTTCATTTTCTCCTTTTTCTTTTCACCTCAGGTTTTTTTTTTTTTTTTTATTAGTATGTGTTTGCAGTACGTAATGTTTACATTCCCTTTGGAGAATGTGTGTGCACAGTGTACATCTCAATTCCTCCGTCATCTCCTTTCCCTCTGTCCTCTTCTTCTCTCTGCATCTCTTGAGCCCTTTCTCCTCTGAGATAGATCTATCTCCCTATTTTCTATGATATATCATTATTTTGCTCCTTATTTATTCTTCAGGTGTCTCAGGTAATAGAAATCATGTGATAGTGAAGTTTGTGTCTCTGATTTGTTGGGCTAAACTGGTGTGCTGGGAGCAAGTCTGTATAGCTCAGTATATATCTTTGTAAATAAAGCTTTATTGAGATATTCTTTGTTCAGAAAGTCATGTGTTTTCTACAGTGACTTTCTGGTTACCTCAGCAGACTGACACAGTTGTGACTAAGACTATGTAGCCTGAGATATGAAATAAGCTACATACTATTTTGTTCTTTACAAAAAATGTATATAGGCCACTGTTTCACACACATAAAATGGCTGAGGCTAGTTGTGCTGAGATTGGCCTTGAGGAAACAGAAACTGCTGAGTCTTCTCCACACTGCATTTGGTGCTCAGCTTCTCCATTCTTTTTCAGCATGTGTGAAGGAGTGGAAGGCAGGCTCCCGCCAGGGGTCTAATGAAGCAGAGGGATTATCCAAAGGGCAACAGTTTCTCATTGTCTCTTTGGGTCACCTAAGAATGTGAGGGACACATCAGTGATTGCTGGAAAGAGCATCCATGAGAGAGAGAGACAGGAGAGATGAGGCGAGACAGTTTTACTCTTCCCAAGAGTTCTCTACTATCTTTCTGCACTTTAACTTCTAGAGGACAGAATTCTGTCTGCTAGTGCTTAGTGAATTGAATCTGTCCTTAGAGACCTGCTCAGAGCTCCCATTGACTTTGTGGGAGTAATGGGCCACTTGGTCCCACAACATCTGTGCTGGCTTCAGGCTATTTAACAAACTCCTAAACAAATCCCAACAAAATGCTCTTTAATGGGTGCTTAATTCTGCCTGGGGGTAGGTGCTGAGCACACCTAAGTCCTCTTTCCCTTCAGGTTTACTAAGCTTCCGGCTTTTTATGGTTTGATAATTACTGCAACCAAGAACCCTGAGTTAAACAGTATTAAACCCTCTCAAAGTCACAAGATGTCTGCTTTTATTGATCTCAGTTGATCTGTTTACTCTCTGGGTTCCAATTTAATGGTTGAATTGATTATTCATTTATATTTTTAATGTTGTGGGCAAAAACATTCTAACATGAATCATCTCTAACTTAATGGGTTGATGACACACAATATTCGGATTTTCTATTTCAGGTAAGTATTTATTGTGCATCTGAGCTCAAGTGAACTTATCAGGGATAAAAAGTTCATTACAATTTCTGGTAAAAGATGATAAAAGTGTGTGTTTCTTACTATGTGGAGTTACTACTTTTGAGTGATAACCCTATGTCAGTGGGGAGTTAGGACATCAACTTTTGTGTCATATACTCAATAATTATACTTTATCTAAGTACAATTTAAAATCTATAAGTCCACATCTTTGTTTGAACTCCTTCTGAAATTAAATCTATATGTCACAATGTTTTGCTTTCCTTTTAGATGACTTTGCCTTGTTTGAAATAGTGGAAATAGTGAGAATTATACTATGGACAGCTTGATGTAATGTGAAATAGCATGGTCTTATTAGCCCCCTCTTTTAACAAAGGCAAGCAACTTGGAAGGTCTAGCTACACTTATGTTTACCATATAGTGTTCTCCCTGAAGGCTCTTTGAATATGCTCATGGACTTCATTTGGTGATGTGTTCTTCTCTCATAGCAAGTAGGTGAAGCTCTAAAAATATGACTGCCTGTGGCTTTATTCTCCATGATAGTATTGTTTTGAGTGTAATATTTATGAATTATATATCCAATCACCTACCACTCTCACTCCTTTGTAAAATGAGAGGAAGTGCAAGAAAACACATAAACGCATATTTTTAACCATAATGGTCACTTTATCTGATAAAGTTTATCACTAAACCAGAATTTAAGGCCAAATAGAGGTCACTATGCATTTTTCTCGGGGAATAATAAGTACTAATTTTTGGTGAAAACAGCAGAGCAAAATAACCAAACAATGAAATGGTTGAAAGTGCTTTTCTTTACTAATGTTCACTGTTAATTTTATTAATCTCATTACCAAATGTATAGATCAAAGAAATGCATTAATTTTGATCAGAAAAAAATCAGATGTCAAATATTATTCATTTTTCTGTGTTGAATTACTAAGCTCTTTTTATCAGCTAGGTAGCAAATTATAAGCAAAAATAAGATTAAAAAAATCCTATTTTCAGGATATCTCAGTCTCATAGGCACAGGAACCAAAATAGAGCAGGATTTCTAAAGGGCTACAGATCAGTTAGGGACTAACAGAGTTTAGGAAGAGGGAAGAGTTGGGTGTGATGGTGCTGAATTAGAGAGTCCTCCAGCATGAGAGCTGAATAGAGGACTATCCATTCTGAGAGGCCACCTTCAGAAAAGAGGGTTGAGCAAGAATTTAGGGATAAGAGAAAGTACTTTTTTCACTACGAAATGGTCCTTCATTTATATCGTGTTTCTGTTTAGTTTTGTCAGAGATGGGTATTCCATTGCCATTTAAATATTGTAGTTGCATGAGTTCAGCAAAATAATAGAATGAGAAGAAGGATCTGTACTAATAGCATTTAGACAAGATATCTTGTACTATGAATAAGTACTGTGAAGACAACACTGCAATATATTAATTATTGTAACTGTCCTACTAACCTGTTTTGAAACTGCCTCATTGCTGTTTCTATCTCAATGAAATTAATTAAAAAACAATAAAAAGAAATATTCAGAAATAAAAAAATAGGAATATTCAGGAAATGATATTGGGTTATAGGCAGAATATAGGATCATGAAGAGGACCCGTTATGATAACATACTTGTTTTCATAACAGCAGAGTGGTGAGTGTGGAGGGTGATGGTGATGATTGTGATGGTGTTGACGCTGGCCATGGGAGCTGAGGTCCCTGTGACAGCGGACTGGAGCAAGAATCCACTGGTATAGACTTGGGGAGTGCAGACCTTGATTCAGCTGACAAGGAAAACAGCAAGGGAAGAACATACTGGATTGGGCAAATGGTTATGAAATGATCACTAAACCAAAAGGAATAATCCAGTGTTAGAACTAGGTTCAAATTTTCAGTGAGAGTCTTGGCAGGGGTGAAACCTGTTGGGTAGAGTGTCAGCACTGCCATTCAGTGCTGAAAATCATAGCAGATGAAATGCTACAAGAGGCCGTGAAATACACAAAGCCCAAAATGCAAGGAAAGCATTCTGTGTGCACCAGCATCCATATTTACTGTGGCACCTCACTACCCCACAGCATTTAGAGATCTCTTATAATTAGTATGAATTCCTCATGGTAATTTCAGGGATATAAAAGACGGAAAAACTCTGGGCAAAATATGCATTAAAAATGTACACCCTTATGGATATTAACACTTATACTTTAAAATTTAAAAATTTATCCTGGAACTCAGCCATCAGGTTCTTATTTGTACAGTAATAAGTGGACTAATGTTATGAATGGCTTTGTTTCTTTCATCTCCCAAACTAATCTGAATGTGATACTGAAAAGTTGATTCACTAGTTTCCAACTGATGTTACATTTGCGAAATGAGCACAAGTTGACAGTGCAAGAACTGTACACAGGAACAAAGCAGAAATTCCAAAAGAAGTGTTATAATTTCAAAACATAGATTTGCATAATGCACACTATCAATTTCAGAAAGATTCACATTGGTTTCATATATGGCAAACAAAAACAGATTGGTATTGCTGATGTCAGAAAACTTCTAAAAACAAAAGACTGAGACAAAATCATTCAACAACAAAATCAAAGATGGAGTAGACATTTCTGATGGGTTGTTCAGCAACCTTGGTGTCATTCAAAACACAAAGTATTATCCAATGGTTTTGTTTTCCTCTATCCTAAACATGTGTGATATAGTCTGATAGTGTATGAAGAAAATAATAAGTACAAAATACCATGGTGCAATTTTCTTAGAGTACTTAGACTGGAGCTCATAAAATCATTTACAGCAGAGGAAAAACAAGATATTTCTGTCCAGTGAATTACACAAAAATATTGCATTCCATACTGGTGAGCCAACATGTGAACAGACAAATATAACATGCCAAAGACCTACTACAAAAACAGAAAAACTGTGCTTTACAAGGAGGAGCAAGAAAACAAAACAAAACATAGTTCCTACCAATATGTATGGTACTTGAGTATGGAATGTGCAGTTTTCATATGTGAAAAACTGTCTTGGGTGCGACAATTGAAGTAAGTATGTTTGTTGTAGAGTTCTATTGGTGTTTCCATTGTAGTTCACATAGACTTTTGTTTCTGATGTTATCTCTTCAGTTTGTAAGCAGGCAACCAAACAGCTGATGTGAAAATGTTGATGTGTATTCTAAGTGCTCATTACACATTTGATGTTTCATTTATCTTATTTCCCTGCCTATTGCATGTTGTACAACATAGTAGGAAGTTCCTGATATGACAGGAAGAGAGGTGACAAAAGTGTCCTGCCACTTAGGAAAGGAAAGCTAAGCATATGTGGTGTAATTGTAAATGAGATGCATGTAGTGACATGCAGTTGTCATGTGTGAAGACTGCATTTGGTATGACAGTTGAAGAAATATTAGTTCTGTAGCATGTTTTTGTTTGTGTTTGCATTGTAACACATGTTTTTTTCCTGATCTTCTCTCTTAGGTTGTGTAAGCAGATACACAGCTGATGTGAAAATGTTGATGCTTATTCTAAATGTGCAATACATACTAAAAGTTTAGTACTTCCTTCAGTGATATTTTATGTCACTATTAATTACACATTGCATAATATAATAAACAACCTCCTGATAAAATGGGAAAACCGGTGATATATCAAGTATGTTCTACAAAAAGACCAGGAAAGCAAAACTCATGTGCTGTAAGTAGAAGTACTATGTGTGGATGGAACGTGATGCTGTCACGTGTGAAGACTGCCTTCGGGTGATAATTGAATATTTTTTTTTTTTGTAGAGTGCTGTCAGTATTTTCAATGTAGATAAATGATCTAATGAAGGCCATATGTGTTGAACAGTCATATTTTCATCCTGCATCCTA
>PVKA01019750.1:15678-41606 GCA_004027165.1 Ctenomys sociabilis
TATATATATATATATATATATATATATATATATATATATATATATATATATATATATACACACACATATATATATATATATATACATAAAAATATATATACATATATATATTTATATATATATGTATGTATGTATATAGCTACTAATAAAGTAAGAATCTTATCTCTGGTCATTTCAATTCTGATCAGGTTTCATGCCTGTGTAACCCTTTGGTTCCTTTTGTTCAGACCAGACATGGCCAGGTCAGGCCTTGTGCAAGTCCCATACCTGTGCTGTCTTCATACACCACGGTCACAGTTTTCCAGTTGTAATAGAGGACCAGATCCAGGACTGCCCTGCTGATAGCTGCATAATCGGGGTACAGGTTGATGTAAAATAAGTCTCTGTTGTCCACTGAAGGGTGCTTCCAGCGGGTCTGTATGTGGGGAACTTCCAGGGCATTGCAAATGGACTGCACAGCACTGACGGAGGAGCTATGAGAAGGTCCAAAGAGGGCAGCCACACCGAGCGCCAGCTGGTCACAGGCTGAGGATGTCCAGGGTGAAGAGGAGATGGGGGGAATGGGAAAGGGCAATAAGAAGGGAGACAAAGAGAGACTTCTATGAATTTCACTTTTACTTTCATACTTCTTTTTAATCTAGCTATAGAAAAATCTCTTATACTTCCCATCTGTATGCCAAGGAATTGTGCTCCTTCAAACTTCCAATATTCTTGAGATACCAAGGTAATGATAGATGTAAATGTGGGTCTGATTAGCAATACATCATAGAGCCAACTCCTTGAAAATAAAAGTGCGCAACTGGTTTCACTTCATTACCTTTAATCAGATGGAATCTAAATCCTTTGCTGTATGTGGTATTACCCAGGAGCACTCTGTGAGCTAACCATTTGTCAAATTATGTCAGATGAATTAAGTTCTGTTGTGTGGTAGGATGATACTGAAGATCAGTATTAGTGTGACCACAGCATTCAGAGAGAAGACACTCTGGGTGAGTACAAAGCACTTCCCAAAATTCATGTAAGAGTTGTAGATTATTGAAATATAGCTACAAAATGTTCATAGCAGCACTGACACCTAATTAATTACTGAAAATTGACTACCAGAGCTTAAAGGGAACTTAGATGACATTAGGTTGGGTCACCCTTGGCATTTCAGAGCTCAGGGACATTACTGAATCAGGTCTCTTTCACCTTACTATCAGCCAAAATGAAGGCTAACACAAAGTTAGTATGTAGCTAAAAATTTATTTATAAATTAAATTCATAAAAATTATAAATTTTTCTTATTATGAGAGTATCAACATTGAGTGAAGTCAAAATACTTAAAATACATGAAAGACCAAGAAATTAAAATTAATTCATCACCTTGGAATAATTCCTACCAATACTTAAAGAAATTGGATCATTATATAAATATAGTCTTGATCGCTTGCTTTTTTATTCTACATAGTAGTGTGTCTTTCTTTCAAGTTATTACAAATTCTTCAATGATATATTTTTAGTATCTGTGGACTATTCAATTAATTTAACCAATCTTATATCTAAGCTCTTTCTAAATTTTATTATAATAGGTCAAGTTACATTAAATTTTTCTCTTTATCTTAGGTTATTTCTTTAGTGTAGATTTCCAGGGTTAACAGCTACAATTAAAGCATTTTGGTATTTAAAGTTGTAATGATACATATTAAACAAATTCCCCTCCAGAAATGTTTGGAGCATTTTATCTTCTACAGACACATAAAATAGTGGCTATGAATCTTATGCTGGTAGGCATTAAATAAAAATTTAAATGCATTTTCAAATTTATATTATAATTCTATTTAAAGAAATTTAGAGCTGCCAAGGGATAAAATCATACATTGGAATTGAATACCAGCCAAACTTATAAATGAAATAATATTATATGCTTTTTATATCATAATGTCATTTTATAAACAAAAGTAAATATAAAAATTATGGCTCTGTAAAATTTCTAACTTGTTTTAGAGAGAATAATGGATATTTGATAGCTGTATTATAGTTATCTAAAGGATGGTGAATGTTGATGGCTATTCTAAGAAAAACTTTCTTTTTCTTTTTCTGTCTCTGTCTGTCTCTGTCATCTTTCTCTCCTTCTCTCTCTTTCTTTTCTTTTCTTTTCTTTCTTTCTTTCTTTCTTTCTTTCTTTCTTTCTTTCTTTCTTTCTTTCTTTCTTTCTTTCTTTCTTTCTTTCTTTCTTCTTTCTGTGGTACCAGGGATTGAACTCAAGACCTTGAATCTGCAGTGTTTGTCACTAATTGCATGATTTACAGGGTTGTATGGCTGTTTGTATTTTATGTTGTAAGTGTATGTTCACATCATCTTTTTTTTTCCTGTATTTTTAGGGAAGGGTCTGCAGGGTATTCAGGGTCTCACTACTAGGTTGGACTCATAGTGATTTTCCTGCTTACAGCTTCCCAAGTGCTGGGATTACAGGCACACACCACCACGCCCAGTCTCATTCGCTGTCTCAGTGCATTCCGGAGGTGGAGCCGGCACTGCAGACCTGGGGATCCAAGAATTCCCAGCCCCTGCATCTGTCTAACAGGAGCCTTAATCTGCAGAGCTATTTGGTTGTGACATCATCTTTGGAAGCTAATTTTCTGGATGTGCTTTCATTATTTACCCAGAAAAAAAGAGACTACAAGAGTGTGTAAGCTGTTGTTTTATCCAACATGAGCAATGGATTGAAATTCCTGCTAATATGTGGCCCTGGGGTACTAGTACTACCTGACAGAAAATCAATTGTTTTGAATTCTGTTTGCCAGAAAATTACCAGTTTCAAGAAGCTTTGGGGTGCTTATTTACAAGTAGAAAGTATGCCAGGTATTTCAGATCATAAGAAAGCTTTTAACTTTTATGTGGGTTGAAGTATCATTGCTAAATGTGTTTGCTATTCTATAGAATTTGTTCAACTCTGTGTGTGTGTGTGTGTGTGTGTGTGTGTTTGTGTGTGTTAGAGAGCAAGAGAGAATCAACAATCAAACCCAGAGAAATCACGCATATAAGGGGATGCTTATAAACATTAAAGAACTACATATATTTTATTGTTCATAGACAACTCTGACCATGATGTCACCAATACCATCCATTTTAAAAAAAGAAACTATTTCTTATATTAAAGTCATAACATAGGTAGAAACGGATACTATACAATTAGCCTTTCATCTGTCATCCTAAGAAAAGTTTTATATTTTGTTGGTATATAAGTAAACAAAAGAGGATATTGTGGAAGCACACACTGTGGTCTAACTACATTAATTCAGTGAGCAAGGAGTATCCAGATACTTGGAAATGAACGTGAACATGCCAAGTGTACTCTGTGTAAGATCATGAAAGCACCCCTGTGTGAGGCAGAGAGCCCTTCCTGCACTGAGAAACCTTGTTTTCACACAAACTCTTTTATCTGATACCTACACTATACCTGTATAAGTCTTTCTATGAGCAAAATCTTGCATCCTACCTACAAATTAGATCATTTTGGAGGTACTTGTCTTCTTTCAGATGAAAAAGAATCAAATGCAGACTTTGTTCTCTCAGATTTAATCTTTATATCTCTATATGTTTGTGTAAAAAAGCGAAAAACATGCTAGGCAAACATGTTAGTTTTCAACCTGCAGAAATCCAGGGAGGGACTGATGTGTGTGGTAAGCAATTCCACAAGTTCAGTGGATGGGATCTTCCACCAAGTTTTATTTGACTGATTTATACAATTTCATGGTGGGAATCTCCTTTCAGGAAGGAAAAACAGATCAAGCTCAACCTTTGCGTTCACAACGGAACCAGTTAATCCTGGAGTGGAGGGTGCTGAAGGGTAAGCTAATCAGAAAGATCCACAAAACAGGGTTAGGTGGCAAATTTAGGTTAGTTCAGATTTCATTGATCAATGACATAGAGAGCTGAGGTTTCCCACAACCCCTTTGCACTAAGGTGTCCACTTTGTAAAAGGGCTGATAGTGAAAAGAAGGTGGCTTGTGGAGCAGGCAGATCACCCGAAGAAGCTTTCTAGAAGCGAGAAAATAGTTACCTCTGCGTGAGGCTTCAAAACTATCAAAAAGATTAATTCTCTGGATGTCGTAGGTTAATGTGGTGTTAGGCATCAGGGTTCGGTTCCTGTTAATGCTGGTGACTGCAAACTTGAAAGCTAATTCTTCAAGATTAACAGGTTCATTTTCCACAGTTTCAAAAATCCCTCCTGCAGAAGCAAAAGTGATATATGAGAAGCATTAATCACATAATTTGCACATATATTTTTTAAAAAGGCTATAGACTTTAAATAAAAAAGCCTAACACGAGAAGTGCAGAAATGATCAGAGTTGATTCCAAAATCAGAGATAAAAGTTTATCAGCATATGCCATATGCAATAAACATGTCTCACTGCATGCCAGTACTTAAGATTTTCCATTTGGTGTTGATTTATATGATACCCCTCAGATGCTCAGTATATCCCAAACATTCTGTACCCGGACAGCAGAAGTGGTACTATGGTAGAGAGCAATTGTCTAAGGTTTGGACAAAGATCATACTGTTCTTGACCCAAACACAATCTGAACTATATCCTGTAGGACTCTGCTTCCTGGAAAGAAGACCTTTGAATTTGGAAGCAGCCATTCTAGATCCTAAAGGGGTCGTGCAGAGCTCTGAGCGGGATAGAAATGCATACTCTTGCATTTTCCAGACTGAAAGACTTTTTTCTATGCTTTGTGGCTTAGACTTCAGGGGGTCACATTTTACTGCTTTCCACACTGTGTGGGCAGATTCAAAAGGCCGTTTTTGCTTTTCCTTAAATTATTTGCCTGTGTCCAAAAGCAAACCTGCATCTCATCTCTGAAGAAATACATTCCTCACTGAGTGAGTGCACATACCATAAGCTCTGATATTTTAAAAATGAAAATATTAGTACAAACAGTAACATGAAATGTTAGTACTTAAATAGAGGTCTGACTTTGAGACATTGATGGTGGTGACATGTGGTTGACTGTACATCCTTAATGTTCTTTAGATGATTTTCTGAGGTTATCAACAGTCACCTGTTAGAACATTCAACTAGTTCTGTGAATGACCAAAGGTCCTCATTTTGTTTGAAAGTATGTTAACTTATTGCCACGTAACACTGAATACTTTTAACTGTAAGGTTCCTATTTATCTAGAATAACCACTGATCAATTTCTTACCAACACCCAACTGGAAAGGCATTTTTCTAAATATGTCGATGCCACACTAATATGTAGACAGGTTTTTGCCTGACTCAAGAAAGAAAAAAAATAATATAAAAAAGAATGGAAATGACAAATAAATGTTATGAGTATGATTTATGTGCATTCATTCTTAGAAAACTGAATTGACAGACTGTAATTAAAAGTAATTACTTGGATCCTACTTTGAAAGAATAACAAACAAATACACAGCTGTAATTTTTCTGCTAAACCATCATTATTAAATAGCTCACCACGGTATCGGGCTGTGAAGACTGAAAAGGCCTAAACTGAAGTAATTCGGCTCCCATTCTGGCTATTTTTCTGGCATTTGTAGCCTGATGGTATGAAGCCTTTACGTGAAGACGATCTCCCTGTTAGAGGAGGCACACTTGGGATCCCAATGATGACATGGTGTGATCCTGGTCGCCCACACCTTAGGCCCATATGGCATTTTTTTTTTTTTTTCTGAAATCAGTGTTAGGAAAATTTTTGCTCTTGAAATAAATTTGTTTTTCTTTGGTCAGTCAATTATGAATAGGAATTTTGGGATAGAATTGTTAATGGATGCTTCGGGGGAACGGAGGTAAGGCTCAGGAAATAGGCCCTTGGTCACCACGGGCATGAGGTGGTCTTACCATCATGATCAAGGGTCCCATGCAGTGGGCTCTTTGGTGTGAGTGCATCTACAGTAATTATTAACAGTGGTTCCCTTACTTGTCTGTTGTTCCAGCTGTAGTGAGAGCCCTCACGAAGAGATACAGTGTGTCTCACTCAGAATCATTGTCACTATGGAGACCCAGGCTCTAAAACTCTCAGGCTATCACAATTTAGAAAAACTGTCAGTCAGAGTCTCAAAGGTAAGTCAGAGTCTCAAAGGTAAGCACCATTAGTCTATCCAGATTGAATTAATAAATGGAAATGGAAACATCCTGCTCCTCCTCCTCCTCTTCCTCTTGCTCCTCCTTTCTCCCTCTATGCTCCCTGAATAGAAGATGGAACTTCTGAAGGAATGGTCCTTAGCTTACCTAATTTCTCTCGGGGTAGGATTTAAAATATTAGGAAGAAAGTCACTATGAAATAGCTCTTTTACATAAATTTCAAAGTAGGAAATGTTTTCTCTTTTTATAATAATGAAAAAGCAGACAGAAAAATTGCTCATTTTACAGTTTCTTGAAATTTACAAAGCTTTTTCTATGACAAATTCACATGTACAGTTATCCTACACACACACACACACACACACACACACACACACACTTCATCAAGCTATTTCTGTCATTATTCATCTTAAGTGTGGCCAAAAACACTGCCTTGTTTCAGTATTTTGTAAAGCAAATGATATAATGCAGTCAAAGTACTCTGAAAACACACTTCTTTCCCAGAAATTGGTTAGTATTACTGCACATGGGTAATTGGTATACAAAACAAATTGGCACCAACTGTAGAACTTCCTGTTCACTTCAAAATTATTCCTTAGGCATAGAATTGCCCTTTACACAAAGCTGAATGCACCTGGGCCACAGATAATTACTCAAGTGTTTTTATTATATGCTTAAGTTGTGTGTAGCTGAATTCTGTGTTGCCATTTTGAGAGCAATTCCTTTCACTCCTTCATCAATGAGAACCCTACGAGGTGCCATTAACTCAGCACCCCACTCCATTTGCCTTCTCTGCTAGAAATGGCATCTGGTAAATCCTAAAATTGTACCGTGATGTGAAGTATACAGGGTGCTGGGGAAATGCCAAGAGAATGAAATCTGATAAAAGCCGGAGGAAGTTATTAATAGGAGCCAGGCTAATACTTCCCAGGAAGGGAGACTCTTCAAGGGTGAGCCATATCCTTCCCTCTCCTTCTTACTGTACCTTCAGATATGTGTGTGATGTGGAGTTTTTGATAAAAGGAGAAGGACATATATCTAGAGACCCTTCCACCCTCCCTCCCTCCCTCCCTCCTTCCCTTCCTCTCTTCCTCCATCCTACTGTGTTTCTCCCTCCCTCCTCCTCTTTTCTCCTCTCTTCTTTCTCCTTCCCCATCTTTGTGAGATTTGTTGGCATGGGAGCTGTCAATGAGCTATATTTAGGGATATGTGTCAGCATATAGTGTACTTCGGATGCCACAGTTTAGTGACCCAGTGTCTCATTGGTCACAGAGAAGAAACCCCTACCTCTTCATTGCTTGGGTCCTCTTCCTCCTCTATTCTTTCACTCTCTAGTCCTCCCTGATCCCCTCTTTCTTCTCCTAAGTGCACCTCTACTCCTTTCATTCTGTCATTCAGGTTATGCTGGGCATGATTTCTGCTTCTAAAAATTCAATGGGCTTGGGGCCAGGGAGATGGTTCAGTGGAATAAGTGCTTTCCTGGCAGGTACAAGGGACTGAGCTTAATCCCTGGTTCTACAAAAAAAAAAAATCAATGGGCCAAGTAAGGGTTAATAGTGAAAGGCATTACAGGTCTCAACCAATTGTTTATTATTATTATTATTATTATTATTATTATTATTATTATTATAGTTTTCCAGGCCAGGTCGGTGGGTGAGGAAAAAGTCCAAGACTTTGAGTGTTCAGGATGAAGAGCCAGCTTTTGTTAACTGTGTAACTCTTGAGCAGAGAAGCATGGCAGAGGCACCACTGGAGGGTGAGAAACTGCAGCGGCTTCAGGCCTGGGTTTACCAGGTTTTCCTTCAGCACTGACAGACATCAGCTTTCTGCCCTTCTGACCTTACAGCTTGATGTCATGGCATAAGATGATTCAGGCATATTGTCCAAGCAGTGGGTTAAAAAGTAGAGGGTGCTAATGTTTTTAGAATCATAATCTGACTTTCTATGTGAATATTGGTAGTATTTAAAATTACAAGAACAGAGCATGTTTCTTGTAGATACCAAAAGAGATATCAGTTCTGAAAAAGGAATAGCATTCTGCTCTTGATAAATATGTGCTTTCAGATTTCATTCTTGAGGACTGGTCTTCATCTATGCCATTGTACGTTTCTGGGAAGAACAGATGTTGATTCTCTCCCTATTTGGGCAAAGGTGCCACACGGTCACTGTGACAGCTTGTGTGGGATGTCCTCACAAAGCTTTACGCTGTCAGAGGTGGGGCTTTTTCAGAAAAGGCTGGATAGAGAGTGTGTGAGGGACTGAAGGGGAAGTGTTAGGAGCAGCGCAGTAGGACGAAGGTGCTACTGCCCTAAATAGTTGGCCAGAGTAGAAGGGATAGGGAGGGCTGCTCTTCCATCGCTGCTTGTCTCGCTACCTTATGCCACATGAACTCATTCTCCTCTGTGGTGCCCCTCTGCCAACATTCTGCCTTGGAACTTTTAGATGATTATGACCTAAAATATCCACAAACTATAATCTAGATAATCCTTTGCTCTTTGACTTTGTATGCAAGAGATTTCATCTCAGCATCAAGAAAAGTAAGGCAGTCACTAAGCCAAAACTTTGTTTTCTCCTTTCCCCCATCATAGTTGTTCTTTTCTTTGCTGAGCAGTTTAGTTAATTTTAATGATTTATTTTTTTTGGTACAGGACCTTGTTATGCAGCTTGGATTCATAGTGACCCTCCTCTCTCCACCCTCCCTGCACTGGGATTACAGGCATGTGCCACAACTCCCTTTTTCAGTGGCCTGCATGATGCGATCGGGTTTACGGGGCTGGCTGGGCATGTGGTACCTGGGAATGGACCCAGTGCTTGCACTTGCCAGGCTGGCAGCTAGACCACCAAGCTACCTCCCCAGCCTGTTATGCAGTTTATTTCCCTTTCACAATATTGACTGAACCTTTTGGATCTTTCTTTATAGCTGAGTAATAATTTATTATATAAAAATACGACATCTGGTTTAGCCATTCCTCAGTTGATAGGCATTTGCGTTGTTTCTAAGATTTAGCTGTGACAAATCATAGCTATATGTCATGATACTATAAACATGGGTGCACATATATTTCTTTTTGCACATATATTGTTGTGGTATGATAGAAATATACAGAATAAAAATAGCTGGGTGCAATGGGACCTCTAAATTTAGTTTTTTGAGGAATCTCCACACTGATTTCCACAGTGATTATGCCAGTCTGTACGTCCATCAATAGTGGAGAAGACTTATTTTTCCCCTCAGCCCTGCCAGCAATTGTTATTGGCTGATCTTCGATGATGACCCTGCTTTCTGGGGTGAGAGAGACTCAGTGTTGTTTTAATTTACATTCCTTGAATGACTAATGATGTTGAACATTTTTCATATCTTTATTTGCTATTTATATTTTATCTGAGAAGTTTGTATTCACCTCAGAAGAAAGTGTGTATTCATTTCAAAATAGAAAGATAATTGCACTACTGGTTTTTATTAGCTCATTGAAAGGAACAGTTTGGGCTTATATTATTTGATCAATTTTGCATGCCTGCATCTGGTAATCTGAGCAACAACTTTGAAGGTAGCAATATGCAATATAACAACCACTGCATATTTCCTATCATCTTGTTTTGAAATGCTTTATCATTTTTACTGTTTTCTTATTCTCATCAAAACAGCAACAACAAAAAACCCTATCAAACAAATAAGGAATAAGTCCATGTTCTGAAGTAGGTTTACAACTAAAATACTTGTTTTGGTGTATCATAACAGGCTGACTTTTGTCCTCCTCAGATTCATATGTCAATGCACTAACCTAAAGCCTAGCACCACAAAATAGAACTATATTTGGAAAGTCGGCCTTTAAAAAGATGATTAGGTTAAAAGGAGGCAGCTACGGTGGTCCTGGATCAAACCTGTCTTATTGGGAAAGAAATTCGAGGCATTCTCGATGTACATAGGGCTCAGCCTGGTTCCAAGTCCTGCTGATAGACTTTCTCCCTAGGCCAGAAAGAGGGCTGGTTGCCTGCTTCCTGGCCTGTTTCTAATCACTACTTCTAAGGAGGAGGAAAAATGTAACATGTGGAAACTAGGCCCTTGCTATGGGCACTTACAATATAAAAGTAACTCTAGGGCTGGCAAGATAGTTCAGAAGACTGAACGTTTGCCTAGGCAAGTGTAGGAACCTGGGTTTGATCCCAACACCACATGTGATGCTGGCCCCACCCCTGGGCACAAAGACTAGGTATGGTGGCTCGTGCCTGTAATCCCAGCACTGGGGAGGCTGAAAACAGGAGGATCACTAGAAGCATGTGCTGCATAGTGAGACCTTGTATCAAAGACATTAAAGAAAGAAAGAAAGAAAGAAAGAAAGAAAGAAAGAAAGAAAGAAAGAAAGAAAGAAAGAAAGAAAGAATTCCACTATCACACATCATTTCCATTTGAGCTCCCTCTGGTTGGTGTCCTGCATGGGTGATGAGTGCAAAATATTAGAGTTATCACCTCTACCCTCTCACTTAAGGAAAACAATGTTCTGTTGTGCTAGGGCAAGGATCTTCAGCTCCCAGTCCAAGGACTGGACCATATATATATATATATGGTCTGTTGGGAATCAGGTTGTGCATTAGGAAGTGACTAGTCAGAGTGCCAGGGAGACTTCCTGCGTATTCACAAGAGCTCCCCACTGATCATGTTATCTTCTGAGCTTTAACTGCCATCAGAGCAGCAGCAGCATTAGATTCTCAGAGGAGCACAAACCCTACTGTGAGCTGCACGTGTGCTCTTTATGGCAATGAGCTGGTGACGTCAGTGCTAGAGAGTGGCTGCAAATCCAGATAAACACCAGCAGAGAGGTTTGACTGCACTGCAATGGTACTAAATCAACTTCTTGCAGACTCATATTAAAACCATCAGTGAGTGGCAAGTAACAGCTAAGTTGCATCGGTGGTACAGGCTTCCTAGCGGCCAGTGAGTTGTTATACTTCAATTATACAGCTACATCTGGTAGCAGGCATTAAATCAACATATAACACTCATTTTATTCCACCTATAGCCTACACATTATTTTATTTACCACTTCCACCCACTCTTTTTCATGCACAGAGTATTTGTTTTAAACACATTTTGGCAAGCCAACATGCTAACATTTGCCAAAAGGAGTTAAAAATACCAGTGGAGGGGTTCTTCGAGGGGACAGAAGGACCCAAAGATGACACAGAAAACTCTAGAACAGGCTACAAAGAGAAAGCTGCATTTAAAAGGGGATACCAAGAACCCTACCTAAATTATGGCTTCATTGAGACAGGTGATTCACATTTTCCGAGGCTGCTTTAAGCCCTGAAATCTTTCGAAATGTTTTGCCACAAGGAAACTATTCTGGTCAGTGTTCACAAAGGAATAGATTTAATACAAGATACATAACTACTAGAATTATTTTGTAATAGTCACCTCAATAGTCAAGTGCAGAAGAGTACAGGAGAGCTGTCTATACACTAGAGGCTCAGAGAACCCAGCTGAGGGTGTAGGCTCCAGGGCAATGCCGGGCATGAGCCCAGCCAGCCTATGGCAATCTTTCACGCAAATCTGTATCAAAGAACTGCACTGGGAGGGCCCAAAGGCCAGTGGTGGAAGCTAGAAAGTCTGTACCAGCAGGATGAAGAATCTGTACCTGCAGGCTGAGGGATCTCCAGTGGAGCCAGAAAGTGATGCTCAAGATAAAGATCACAGCTCAGCTGAAAATAGGCAAAAGCCATCTTCAGCTACCATAAGGACCTGCGCTCCTCCAGTAATAACAGTGGAGCTCATATCATGAAAAGCAGTGTGAACAAACTTCTCCAGGAGAATCAACAGTACAACATCTTCCTTCAAGATCTCCTTTTAGGCTGTTGGCAACAATCCTCAGGTGGGTCTTCCACACTCAGAAGCATGCTGATTCAGATAATCCGGGTGTTATAAGTTGATTGTTAGTTAATTTACCATAGAGACTAAACATCTTGCATTAAAAGATAAGCCTTTGGAATTTTTTAAAATGAGAAAACATGCCAACATGAAGAGCAGAATTAATTAGAGCAGACCATCACTTCTTCAAATTTGTCTTCACTGAAGGTGTCATTCTTAGTGTCTAACTGCATTATTAAAATTAAGAATCCCTTTATTTTGTGAAGCATTTATCTCACCTGCTTTAGCTTGCCTGGTGATATAATTTGTCATAAAGTTGTAGGCGAGGCTGAAGTTCAAAAGGTGGCTCATGTTCCTTTTTCAGTTAGCATCAGAACTGTGCAAATGGATGAAATGGCAGAGGATGGGCTGGCACAGCTGGTAAAAGGGACCAAAGATTTGCCATGACAGTAGCAGGCACCACTGTGGACAGCAGGGCTACAGTGCTTGCGTTGTGCCATCTATTGGTTCCCTCATGAGCGTGTATGCAAGGTTGTGATATACGCTCCTTTGTTGCCAACCACACCGCAGCTGAGAAATATTCAAGACTATGAATTATTACATCATGAGGAAACTGAACTGGTCACTTCAAGTCAGTGTATGCATGGAGCAGTGGTCGTGCTGGATGGCTTTCTGGTTTCACTACGCAGGTCAAGAGGTTGTTGCTCTTCTTAGCTGTGGTTTGGTGGTTTAATGTTTTTGGTACTAATGCCAAAGACATTGCTTCTTTTATGTCATCCTCAGAGAAGAACTGCTTAATTGAAAAGTTTCACCTGAATGTCAAAATATTTTGCAAGATGTGATTGAGATTACCAACCACCTTAATGTATATCACCAGAACTCATGTCTGTCCACAAAGCTTTCTGAGGAGGTAGCGCACAGTGCACACATCATATCCTCTGAGCAAAAGCAAGATGCTTCCTAGAGGTAATCATTGACCAGAGTTCTAGGGTTATGAGAATTGGTCAGAGATTTCTTTCAGAAAAATTCTCCACTGGCAGCGTAGACTGGTTCATAAAATTTGCTTTCTCATGTGACATATTCATCGTACTCCATGAACTTGATTTGTCACTTCAGAGGAGAATGGCAGCTATGTTCAAGTTGGCAGATAGAGGGGATATATGCAAAACCAAACTGGAATAATGGAGGTGATGGGTAAACGTTGGGATTTCTGACATGCTTCACACATGAACAGAAATTTGGAAGAGACTGAGTCTAGATGGTACATTATCACTTCCATCTCACTTTTTAAAGGGTTTGAACATTATTTCTGAACCATGAAAGTCCCCTAACCTGGGAATGAATACATATGGAAGCCATTTCCGACTAAGCCAGGGGAGCCAACTTCGTCCATGCTGGAAGAGGATTAGCTGCTTGATAACATGAGTAGCAGTGGCCTTTAAAGTATATCTGAGCCAGCTTAAAATCCCCATACATTCTGGATGAAAGTCCAGGCAGAATATCCTGTGATTTCCAGAAAACACTGCAGAGGCTGCTTTCATTTCTTACATTCTCTCTTTGCGAAGCAGGATTTTCTGCATCGACAGAAATCACAATGGGGTTACAGAGCAAACCTGACATAAGCAACACACTTGGTGTGTCATTGTCCCCTCATACCCCCAATGGGGCCATCTGGCTTCAGGAAGGCACAGGGAGAGATCCAAAGATCCTGCCTTACTTTATTGTATATTATAATGTATACAATAAAAATAAGGTTCACAATACGGTGCAACGTTCAAGTGCATTTTTATCATCCTTGTCCAAACCCACACTCCAGACCTCTGAAAAATAGTCTTCTGAAACACTAGTTTCTGGAGCCACTAAAGGTTGGGAACCACTGTGCTAGTGAATTTGTCTCATTTTAATGAGAGAAAAGAACATATACAAAAATAATGACATTCAATCTTGTTCCTGCAAAAAAATTGTTCTGATTGAATTTGCCTTGCTATGGTGAATCTATTTCAAAAATGAGCACCTCAGAAAACAAAATGAAAAAAAAGTAATAGAACATATCATGCCAGATGTGGTGGCATACACTTGTAATCCCAGCACTGTGGCAGACTGAGGCAAAACCATCATGGCTAAAGGAAACTGTAAAACAAAGCTAAGGAAGCAAGGAAAGAGGAGGCCTGAGGCATATACTCTCCAAAGGCAGGTCCCAAGAGCCCAACATGCAGTGGACCCCACTTTATAACAGCATGTTTAGCTGTGACCAGCAGTGTATTGCTCATAACCTGGTTAGAGATGATGGTCAGACTGGTGGCAAAGATGACTGCATTCTAAACATATCAGAAGGTAAGGCTGGCAATATTTGCTGACAAGCCATAACTGAAAAAAAAAACATAACTGAAAGACAGAGAATCCAAGATGACATCATATTCTTTGCCCTGAAATTGCCATGGATCGAGATGAGGAAGGATACGAAAGGGGGCTTGACTTGGAGCCCAATTATTTTGTTATGCCAATCAGAAACCCAATGGAAGTGTCAGCTGCAGAGTTTAATACACCGATCCAGATTTTTTGAGAGATGTCAGGCCTGGACGTACAAATCTGGGAGTCATTCCTATAGAGATGCTATTTAAAGCCATTAGGTTGGATGACATTACTTAAGAGTATGTGTAGGTTAAAAATGAACAAGAGGGGACTGATCAGTTGCAAGCCAAGTGATGCCTGAATTTATGCAAAGTTGGAGGAAACGGAGAATTGAATTTTTCATATAGTTTTAGGAGGAAGTTAGACACTGGCAATACATTCCTTTTAGACTTCTGACCTCTAGAATTATGAGAGAATTAATTTCTGTTATTTTAAGCAACCAGTTTTTTAGTAACTTTTATGTCAGCCATGAAATCTAATATTATGTGCATATATATATATTATATATATAATATTTATTTAAGATAATTCAATATTGACTTCTTTAAAACAGTTTATTTTTAATTGTTATATAATGACTGTTCACATGGTTGGGTATAGTATGGAAATTTGATGTAAGTACATAATGCCTAATAACCAAATAATCATAATTAGCATGTCCATTACTTTCAACATTTGCCACTTCTTTGCAGGAAGAATATTCAAAATCCTCTCTTCTACCTATAATGCCTTATTAACTATATCTATCCCACTGTGTTTTGAGCACTAGATTTATTCTCATGTCCATTGTCATTTTATTAGTGTTGACTGCCCTTTTCCAGCATTTCTCAATATTAGCTATTTTTAATTACTCTATATCTTTTCTCTTCATAGAATGTTATTTTACTTAGTGTTGCTAATAGTCACTTCTGGCTCTAACTTGATTTTACAAATACAGTACTTATATTACACACTGTCATGGTGCTTCTTGTTTGTTATATTTTCTACCTTATTATGAGCATAAAAATTTAGGTCAAGACATTCTTTTACATATTCCAATAAATGTTTTCCCTCAGTAAACTAGTTATTGTGTGCTATGCTAATTGTAAGGCCACTCAAGAAGGACAGGCAACCCACTAGCTGACAATCAAAACCTGTAAATCTTTAGCAGTATTGACTCCTGCTTTGCTTTGAGGTAGAATAATAAACATTCCAGAAACCATCAACAGAACACAGAATGGCAATTTGATTTATCCCTTTGGTTAATAGGTACGCCTTAAATATACAACATTATATTGCTTCTTTTTATTGGCACAACCATAATTCTAGTTTATTACATCATAAGCAATTCACTCCAGCCTTACATTTGCTGCACCTTTAATTTCAAGGTTACACATTTAATTTCTAAAGTTCTCTTAGATCAATGCTTCCATCCATACCCAGCACCATTTTTCTGTTATCCTACCGGAGACCCATAGAGTCTTGTTAGAGATCTCACACTAGATAAACTTGGATGGAAGCAAGTGGTCCCTGATGCAATGGAAAATGAATGGATAGGGATATTGTCCCCTTTCAGAACAGGCTTGCGGGTTTGGACAAAACCAGTCACGGCGGTCTCAGTGCACCTAACCGATTAGTGTCTTCAGATATGTTTGTTCTTTGAAGAGAAATAATAAAGTTGATGTCACCCCTTAGGTGACCACCACATTGAAATGATATTTTGGGGGCTTCTGAGACATTTGTACAGATTCAGCCAGAACGGTCTTCACAGAGGTGGGTAAGATGTCTACAGAGTAGGAATCCCTGCAGTTCCTCAGAAGACAACCAGGAGGGGAAAGGTTATGGGTTAACGATAGATGCACAGATAATACAAGCATTTTTCTTAATAAATGTATTGAAAGCAACCAATTATTTGAAGTAAAACTTAGCCTTATTCTTCTGTTACTCAGCAGTTATGAATAATGGATGGTAGTCATGCATCATCTTTAACCATTTGTTAATGTCTAAGGCTCTGCTAGCAGCTGTCGGGGATGAAGGACACTTGATTTTTGCATTGAGCAGAGAGCTTCCTGTCCCTCAGGTGAGGACATACATGGCTCTTGGCAGATTGCAGCAAAGGAAATTATGTGTGGTGGCCAGTTTTTCTAGTAACAGCGAAGTCCATTCTTTTCCTTTCCTATGCAGGATCTTTTTGAATCCCCTACTCCAGATGAGCTCTTTTCCTCTTTTGAAAACACAAAAATCTAGTCAGCATTTAAGGGAATTTATGTACTATAACCCTTATGGAGAGAAGTATGACAGCTTTTAAAGAAACTGAAATAGAGCTACCCTATGAGCCAGCTGTCCCAACACTGGGAAGTGACATTAGCTTCTCGAACAGGTACCTGGACTAACATGTTTATTGAAGTATTATGCACAACAGTATGGATACAGAATCAACCTAGCATCTCTGAATAAAGAAAGAGTCACTGATACACACAATGTGATATGGTTCAGCAAAAAAAAAAAAAAAAAAAAAAAAAAAAAGCTGAGATTCCTGCCGTCTGGTCACTTGTGCTCACATGAGTGGGCCTAGAGGATATTCTATTAGGTAAACTGAGTGAGGCATGGAAAGATAGGCACAGCAAGAGCACAGTCATATGTGGAATACTGGAGACAAGAGGCTCTGCTCAAATCTGAATCCTGCCAGAGAGAGCATTTCAATTAATGCTGGCCCTCTCTTCAAAAAGAAGGCAACCATTCTTGAGGTGTGATTCCAGAAATGTGACAGGAGACTTGTGGTCTCTGGAATATAGGAGAGCAGGTGGAAGGAGGTACTGTGAGATCAGTCAGTGGGAATCATGATACTGCCAGAGGAAATAAATTCTTAAGTTTTAGGGCATAACAGGGTAAATGTAATTCATGATGATGCATCCTATATCTCGCAGTAATTAGAAGGGAGGTTTGTTTAATAGTCTCACCACTAAGAAAGGACAAAAATGTAAGGTGATGGGTATAATTGTTATCCTGAGTTAATCATAACTCAATAAGTACATGAATAAAAACATTGCACTGTACCTCCTGATGTATACAAATATTATGTGTCAACCAAAATGAATTTTGCACTCAGAGCTTGCCTTCTCTTTGAAGGTGGGCCAGCATTAATTGAAATGCTCTCTCTGGCAGGATTCAGATTTGGGCAGAGGCTCTTGTCTTCAGTAAATGCTCATGCAGTTGGATTGATTCTCTCCCTGTGCCCAGCACTGAGCTCTCTAAAGGAGATGGTCTGACAAGATAAATAAAACTGCTCCTTAGAGAGAGGTAGGCAAGACTGTTTAGTGTGCGATGGCTGAGGTCTGGAGTGAGACCAGCTCACCTTCCCCGTTACTGCAAACCTTGCAGGCATCGTACGTACCCAAGCCCTTTGAAGACTCTGATCCCCTCTAAATACTCACTTGTCAGCAGGCCACAGGCATGCTCATGGCATGGTGGAATGGCTCATCTGCTATTCAAGTGCAAATTTCAAGAAAGAACTAGGAGTGTTGCCAAGGGACGTAGGCCAAATTTTTATTCTTATGAAAGTCTGAGATAGCTTTAATGTCTCTCAAGAGCAACTACATTTTTAACTTTCAACATCTCATTTAAATGACACTTACATGCTGAGGGGCTCATGATTGATTCCATTTATCTACTTATTAATTAAATGAATGGAATATGCCAACTTCACAAGCCAGAGTCTGAAGGAAGCTATGTTCTGGATTTCAAACCAATTTTCCAGTTTACTTCCCGTCTGCTTATGCTATTTCTCAAGCTGAAATTTCTTCTAGCTGAGAAGGAACTATTGTTGTTAAAAAGAATTGATATTGGGAGCCAGAGTAAATGGAACTTCACAGCTCCAAGAGGGAGATGTTTACTAAGGTGTGTTGGCTATGACATACTACAACAAAGGGCCTTTACTGACCAGATGTTTTTGGAAGCACTGCCCAGTGTCATCTCTGGGAAATTGACATTGCATGACAACACACCAGTCTCTCAGGACTCATATGATAGAGAAAGCATCTTAACAGCTTAACCAAATGTGTTCCTCAAAGTCATTTGATGAGAGGACGATTTTCCTTGGAATTAGGACATGCAGTAGAATCACTGTCCTGATAATGGGATTTTGAAAAAATTTGATCCAGATATGTGCTAACATTGGAACTAAGTAAATGTGCTATAGTAGATATTATTTTTGTGCCACATGAAGTAAAATCAGATAAGTTCTTGATCATAAATATAAACCTCCTAATTATAATTCTGCATTTTAAGAAATGAATCAGATTTATGCCATTATTATTTTTTAAGAGCAGAATATATTTACTGGGAGAAAGAAAGCTGTCCCAGAAAGGGACAGAAGGGACACCCAAGCAGGTTGTCCCCTACCATTGATTTCCATCTCATTTTCCATTGAAACATATGATTTATACATGATGTTCTGTACTTCTGTGCAAAAGTGTGTGTCTCAGTCACCCGTATTTCAAAAACATGTTGCAAGAAAGCTTGCAGGTCCTTGAGGTTGCTGTCAACATTTAAAAGTGCATACTTCATTTTTATACTTTTATACTTTTCTGCTGGATGGTTAAGACCTACATAATTCTATGAGAGGCAAGATCTGCACTATTGGTGGTGGGACAGGATATTATGTCGGCTTTTAGTGCTATGGTCATCCACTAGGTAAATAATTATTGAATCTTTGATATAATTCAGCTATATAAAAACCTGCAAATATAATATCATGTATGCACCTTATACAATACCAAAACATTATGAAAACAGTTTGCAATGTATTATTTCAATGACTCTGTATGGTTATGGTGTTTTGAAACTGTCTGATTGACATTTGTATTTCAATAAAATAAAAATAAATGGAAAAAAAACATTTAAAAGTGCAAAGTATTTTGGCCTTTTTTGCTACTTGCTTTTCTTTCTTAATACTTCCTAGTTTTTCAACATCTGCATATTTCCAAGTGGATGCAGGATTCATAACTTTAAAAACATCCTTTTAGTAAAATGTTTTATTTGCTGGTTTTATTGCTGCAAATTGTACTTGAGGTAGCAACAGTGTTTTAGAACATTGGATAAGGTTACAGAATATTAATGTCAAATCTTATTTACCCCTCTCCCCTTCCTTGAAAGCCCTTAAGTCAAAGTTTATGTTTACCAGTGTTCATCAACTCTTTCCAGAACCTAGAAGGTGATTCAGTTGAGTGAAGCCTTCCTGGTTGGCTTCAGTTTCACACTAGGATGCAACACTACGCACTGAAACCAGAGTTTGTGTTGACATGATTAATGAATAAGCCCGATGGAGGTTATTTCTCAGAGAAAAATCTCTTTGTAAAGCAGCCAGGTCTCAGATGAAGAGAGATAAGCCTGAATAGCGCATCTGTCCGGAAAGCTCAAATTGATCAGCCCCGAAGCACAGTGAGCCCTCACGTCACAGAAGGATCTGTGTATGGAATCACAAACCGAACGGCTGGAAATCAGCATTATTAGTTTAAAATGCACGAAAATCTGAAAGTCCACCTTCCTGCTCATTTGCATATATTTAAAATATGTTGTACTCTGAGCTCCCACGGAGGACACCATTGTCTGGTGTGTGTGAACATATTTTACTTTAAATAGTTTTGCTTTAAAGGTACACACTGAATTGAGTAAGCACTTGAAGGAAAAAAAAAAATAATAAGTCAACAATGTTAAGATCCAGCCATGTCACTGTGAAGGAATCACCAGGACCTGTTTCATTAATTTCCTTTTGTGTTTTTCCTATGTATACCTGGATTTTCTCTGAAACAGTAAAAATAGTACTAATTTATTCTCTTGTGTCATTTTCAATAGCAGTGCACCATAGGTGTCCTTCTCCGCAAACCACCCGGGTTTATAACTTATCTAATTTACTTTATTTTCTCTGGATATATCTTAGTGTGCTTAGCCATCCCTTTCTTTTCAGTAAGATGTTGTTCTTCATTATTATAAATCCTGTTATGGATTACATGGGGTACTTTTCCTGATTTCACTGGGAGAAAGAAAAGTTCCCTGACTTGTAGGCTGCATGATATGAGCAGTGTAGCCTTTTGTTGTTGCATGTCAAACCGATGTGTAGGAGCAAAGGCTGAATAATCCATACTTGCACCCATTATGGAAGGGGGTCCAGAACAATTGCAGACCTAGTCTATGATCTTACTTCCATCCTTTTGGATGATGCTTTTATAATTTTTACTTACTTCCATCCTTTTGGATGATGCTTTTATAATTTTAAAAACTTCTTTAATACCCATCGTTGTGGCTGTAGTTTTAAATTACTTGTTCTAGTCCTTCGCCTTTTAAAAATATCTTGAGAAAACATTTTTGGGGGTTCATATTCTACTATTTTCTTAATCATAAAGACTTAAAACCTTTGACATTCTTTATTACCTATGTTTTCTGGGGTCATTATTCAGCTCTTAAGCCTGATAAGATTTTTAGAAAGACCAGCGTTTACATTTTTACAGTGTCAGGTATATTGATTTTATTCCTTCGAAACAGGAAGCATTTGTAGTGGTTGCTATTACCTGAGCTTTGCAACCTGCTGAATGAATGGGTCCATGCACCTCACTTGGAATTGGATGGGCTTGGGGAGGCGACCATTTCTGCTCAGTGACTGTGAGAAGTCATCTCTGCCACCTACTGGGCAGAAGACTTGGCCAGTGAGAGAATCTTAGTTCTCCATTTGGCTCTGTCCAGTGATTGGCTGCCATACAGGCAACTGCCATTGGTCACCCTGGGGTCTAGAGGAGCAATGGGCTTGGAGCTTCGCTGTAGCCATTACAACAGGACCCCACCTGTGTTTGCGGAAGCCTCACTGTGGGGAAAAGCCTGCATCAGGGTAACACAACCTAGCCTACATGGGCGTGTGAGAATATTTTCAGCTAGAAATGTCTCTGCTACCCATAGAATTGGATAAATACAAAATCATTGTAAGGAATTTTATAACACTTTTTAATGTAATATAGCTGTCAAATTCCTTTGAAATTTCATCTGGTGTATGATAATATGGGAAAAGCAGATACAGTTATTTTGCTATATATAATTATGTATGTTATTTATGAATACATGTATACATATTTATACATATAATTTCTTACTGATATGTAAGAAATTTTGCTGGGTAAATGACTCTAGTGCCTGATTATATTTGCTTCAAGAGATTTGCCTATTTATTAATTGCAATTTTATTGAGAATATCATTAAAACTAAACCTTACTTTGAAATATGGAGAAGTATTCAGTTTCCCTATGTAAGAACATGGAACATGTCTATGTTCAGTATATATTTAAATATTATTATTATTATTATTATTATTATTATTATTATTATTATTTTGAGACAGGATATTTGTATGCAGTTCAGGCTGGCCTTGAGCTTGAAGCAATCTTTCTGCTTCAGACTACCAAATGCTGGAATTATAGGTGTGCTTTATCACATCTGGGTGAACATTTATATGGAGACAAATATTTATTAGTTTTCTTTTATGGTTTTCAAAAATAAATCACACATTAAAATTTTTCTAGACATTTTAGAAGCTTGTTTACCTGTTTGATGTTTTATAGTTTTATTATTGTTGTTGCTTTACCATACGGTTTTACATCTGTTTACCTTTCTGTGTTATTACAAAATACTTCAAGTGCCTGAGTTTTTGTTTGTTTTCTCCTAATGTAGCCATCTTTACATAGCTCATCATTTCTGCTTTGCCTATTTCATTGATTAAATGTCTGAGAGGGAGAAAAGTGAGAGTCTTATTTGTTTTATTTATGAAATTGCCCTACTATTAAACCAGTACATGTGTTTTAGAGTCTGGATTGAAGTTGGTATTATATTATTAATTTAAATAATTCATGACATATGAATTAAGATAAATATAATTTATACTTGTATCTCAAACAATATGCACTGAATTTTATTAAGTGTTCTCTAGAGCTTATTTCCCCTTCTAATGAAATATTTTATATGATTACATTTCTTTAAAATAACTCATTCTTCTGATTCTAGATAAATTATGTTTAATTGTTGAAAGATTCTCCTGTCAATATTCTGCTCAATTTGATTTGTTGATATCTTACATAGTGTTTTGCATTTTTATTAATACATGAGAGTGGATATAAGCTTTTTTTTCTTTTTTGTTTTCTCTTTGTGCAGGGTCTCACTATGCAGCTTGAACTCTGTAGCGATTCTCCTGTTTCAGCCTCCCCAGTGCTAGAATTTCAGGCATATGCCACCACGTCTGGTCTTCGTGGCCCAGTTAGAGTGCCTGGGGTGGGGCCGGCATGGCATGTGGCACCAGGGATCTAACCCAGGTCCTTGCACTTGCCTAGACAGGCACCTAGATGGCTGAGCTAACTCCACAGACCTCTACTTCCTACTTTTATGAAATCAAGTGTTTTGACTCGCACAACCTTTCTGTGTCTGGCTTACATACCTCTGCATATTGTTCTCTAATTCACTCTGTGTTGCCACGAATGGCACAATTTCTTGTGATTCACATGATGTGTTGAGCATATAGCCCATGTTTTCTTGCCTTTTTTCTTTTTTTGCAGAACTGGGGATTGAACTCAGACTCTTGCGTTTGCCAGGGAAGCGCTTATTCTACTGAGCCATCTTCCCGGCCCCTCTTATTTTATGTTAAAAGAGAAAAAAAATTCAACAATGAAGCCCAATTTCAAAACAGGTTTGTAGGACACTTACAATAGTTGAAACATTATCTATGGTCATCTTCCTCTTAGTTAATCAGAGCACATGATATAAGCATAAGATCTCATTTCCTTTATGCATTCTTCTGCTGTTGGATGCCTCATGATTCCATATCCTGCCTATTGTGAATAGTTGTGAAAAAACTTGGAAGTGCAGGCATCTTTTTAACATATTAATTTCATTTCCATTTGATAATTACCCAACAACCGGATAATGATGATTAGAAGTATGGTAGCATTGTTTCTAGGATTTTTTAAAAGAAACTTTCACAGTGTTTTCCATAGTGGCTATACTAATTTACACTCTCACCAATAGTGTGTATATTCCCTTTATCTGCGTACTGTCTATGGTAGCATTTTGGGGGGTATTGTATGAGTATAAGTATCCTAACTGGGGTGAGATCATATCTCACAGTGGTTTAGATTCATATATTCCTTATTAACGAAGTTGATCATTTTTCTTATTACTGTAGGGGATATATACTTTTTCAGAAATCATTTGCCCATTTTTAAACTGACCTGTTTGCTTTGTGCTAGTAACTATTTTTAGTTCCTTGTGTGATCTCAATATTATTTTATCTTTAATTAGTGTTTTGAGAAGAATAAGAAACAACACTTAGATACCGTCGCACTCCAGAAAGAATGGCTATCATAAACAAATCAACAAACAACAAATGTTGAAGAGGCTGTGGGAAAAATGGAACAATTCTCCACTGCTGGTGGGAATGTAGACTGGTGTAACCATTATGGAAATCAGTGTGGAGACTCCTTAAGAAAATAGGACTGGAAATCCCATTCAAGCCAGTTATCCCCCTACTTGAAATTTTCCTGGAGGAAGTGGAAACATCATATTATTGTGATATATGTGTACCTATGTTATAACAGCACAATTTGTGATAGTCAAATCTTGGAAACAACCAAGATGCCCATCATATGAGGAATGGTTAAAAAGATGCAGTATTTTTATACAATGGAGTATTTCTCAGCTATAAAGAATGATAAACTTGAAACATTTATATTTAAGTGGGTGCCACTCAAAGATATACTCATAAGTGAAAGAAACTAGACCCACGTGTGCAAATATCATATAGTTTCCCTAGTTTAAGCAATCAAAAGAAGAAATACAAATAGAAAGTTATAACACAACTAAAAGGAGAGCAAGAACTTGAGGATTGGACAATGAGGAGAAGGCAAGAAGAAAAGCTGGGAAACAGGACAGGGACAGAGCCATACATTTGTACACACAATCGGGCAAGCAAATGATCCCTAGAAGCATCAGCAAGATTTTGAAAGTTGCAGTTAATTGGTAGGATACTCAACCTGACTATCTACATATGCTGATATCTGTGAACCAAGCAACTGCACTGAAGATAGCAATGTGCAATATAAGGGTCATACTTAGAATGCCTGTCATTCTGGTCAGCTGAATACATACTTCTTGTTATGATATACCAATTATTACCATACTGTCTCACAAGTAAAAGTTTTTTATGGGTAATAAACGAAAAAAAAAGGCACAAGAAAAAAACTGTCACATGATAGTCCTGCTATAATGCTGTATATGGTTAGATTTCTAAATTTTTGTGTAAAAATATGTATCTGTTCTTATTTTTTAAATGTTTTTTCCTCATATTCTGTAAGGATTTGAAGTTCAGTACATCAATACTTGATGGAAAATACCTGTTCTATGTTAGGCCTAAGATGTTTGATATTTAGACAGATAGTGAGGATAAACCAAACTGTATATGTTGTAGGGTAATAATCAGCTTCTATTCTGGAAGGTTAATAGCCTAAGTTTACAAATCAAAAATTGGAGAAATGGAAGGGCTGCAAGATCAGTCAACATTTTGGCCCTAGCCTTTCAAGGTCAGTTAAAACCAGGACATAGGAGAACCTGTACTGTAACATGGAACTCAGTTGTGCCCCAAATTTTCTGATCAAGGAGTTTATGGCGCCACAGAGGAATGCAACTGATGATGTAGAGTGTGCCTAAGGAGAGTCACATGGAGAGAAAACATTCTCTCAGACTTTCACAGAGAACAAATTGGTCGAGCAATGGCCGTGACTCATCCACATGGCTGACACTGACAAAGGATCTACAAAGTGAGGTACAGGGTTAAAGGATTAATCCTGAGGGGACTTGACTGACCTTATCAGATACAAAAGTTACATTTCTTATTCTATAGGTCTTTGTTTATCTTGGTCTTATCCATCCAGCAGAAAAGTATTAAAACTAGGTATATAAAGTAAAGCAATATTGATATGATGAGCTGTAAAAGGCTCAAGTCAACAAATTCTGTGGATAACCCTCTACCATTGTGGACTGCTTGACTGTGTTGGAGTGTTTTGCTGAGTTCATGCACCTATAGTATTTAAATGCCAATAGAATACCCATCTCCAACAGGACTAAACAAAAAAAGGCAATACAAAGGGAGAACCATTTTGTGTTTGTATATACAGCATAGTTAGGATAGATATACAGCAACTTTTGCTTGATTCTATGAGAAGAGAGATTTGTAGTAATAGTGTTTGGACAGGATATCCTGTCTGCTTCTTGTACTATGGATAACCACTAAGAAAATAACAAAATTATAGGAATTCAACACCAGTTGTTGTATTGCATATTGTTGTCTTCAAATTAGTTGCTCAGGTTACCAGATAAGAGCAAGCAAAATTGATCAAAAAAGTGAAAAAAAGCATAATTGGTCCTTGCAATAGACCAGCAGAAATCAGCAGTGCAATTATGCAAGCTATTCTGCATCTATGTATATATGTATGTTTGTATGTATGCATTTATCTATCTATCTATCTATCTATCTATCTATCTATCTATCTATC
>PVKA01019751.1:0-14038 GCA_004027165.1 Ctenomys sociabilis
CATTTATGCTTTTCTGCTGGATGGTTAAGACCTAGGTAGATCCAAACTTATATACCAACACATGTACTTTATATTTCCTATGTGGTCATTGAAGTCTTCTCAGGGTTTATCTTGTAGTCCTGTACATTATTCTGTAGTTCCTTTGTCTGTGTCATCCATGTGGATGAGTCATGGCCAATGCTTGACCAGATTGCTCTCTCTGAGAGCCTGAGAGAAAGTTTTCTCTTCATGTGACTCTCCTCAGGCACACTATAGAACTTCAATCTCTTTCCTCTGTGGCTCCACAATCTCCTTGCTCAGAAAATTTGGAGCTCACCTGAGTCTCATAATATTGCAGTACAAGTTCTCCTATGTCCTGAGTCTTCGCTGACCTTGAAAGGCTAGGTCCAAAATGTTGGCTGGCCTTGTGGCTCTTTTGTTTCTTCAACTCTGACTTGGGATCTTAGGTTGTTAACCATCCAGAAGAAAAGCTGATTAGTATCCTGCAGCATATGTCATTCACTTTGCCTTATCTGACTCAATTGATTTTACTTGTTATACATTTCAATCCTGTATTAAACAAAAACTTAAATGATTAATAATGTAACATGTCTGGGCCAGCCAAATAGCTCAGCAGATTAAAGCGCCTGCTTAGGCAGATGCAGAGGCTGAAGTTCGATCCCCGGTATGCCATGCTAGCCCCCTGCCAGGGCTCGCTGAGATGGTGATTGAGACTGGGTTTGGGGGTGCTCGCCGGTAACCCCAGATCTTTGGGAAGCTGAATGTAGGCAGATCACTGAGTCTGATCTATGTAATGAGACACTATAGACCCTGTAGACCCTTACTAAAAAATAGGAGATAAAAGAAAACAAAAAAAAAAAAAAATAGTAACAATGTAACATGCCCGAGATGCATAGTATATTTTAACTTGTATTAACATGACTTGGTATATAAGCTGTATAATGAAAATTTAATAATATGTATAAAATTTATTATTGTCACACCTCAACTCTAACACAATTTTCTCTTTCTTGTGGCTCTCTTATAAGGACAATGTGATTTACTATAAACTCATGCATTAAGGCATTTATTTCCACTTCATAAATCATAACAAATGTGAAGCAATGTTTGTGTGTGTGTCTGCAGGATAATGGTAATTATGGAATACTAGCCAAAAAAGGTAAAAAATGAGGTGACTGTGTGTGTGTGCACACAACATATGCTGTCACAGAAAAACTCATCATTTATTTCACCATTACAAGAGTAAGTGGTGAAACAGCATCACGAGGCTAACCATGCTAACAAACACATAATGTATTTTTATAGTATATCTACATATAAGAAAAGCCTTGAGTCAACACTATAATCACCTGTGCCAGACTGTTGTTTGTGAAAGTAAGAATGAATTTTAGAGGAATTTGGTAAAGGAGGTGATTGTAATTTATTTCTGTTAAAATTTTTTAATAGAAGACTATATTCACTACTATTACATTTCTCATTAAAATATTGAAGCAAGGCTAACAAAACCTAGTAATTGTGCATGTCTTGGGTAAAGCCATTGCTAAACAATGCAGCAGAAAAAAATGAAATTGGAATGGTTTAACATAACAAAAGGTGTTTGGATTTTTTTGGCGGAACCAGGGATTGAACTCAGGCCCTTACACTTGCCAGGGAAGCACTTATTCCACTGAGCCATCTCCCCAGTCCCGAAAAGTTGTATTCTTAATGGGGAGCTGCTTTCAAGTGTTTTCTAAGGACCCAGGTTGCTCTTTCATGTGCCTTCACAGGTCAACATAGGTGGGCTGTGTTTGCTGTTCAATGGAACGAAGAGTGCAGAGCTGGAAAATTTGCACTTATATGCCTTAGCCTGGAGACGACACACATATTTTTGTTTCAGTGGCAATGCTTACTCACATGACCTTAACCATAGGTGGACTGAAAATATAGTCTTCCTGTAGGCTCAGAAGGGAGACCAAAGAAATGTATGAGAATGTGGAGAATTTTGTTTAAATTGCGGTATAATGTATACTCAAAAAACTAAAACTATCACAATGAATTAAGACAATCACCTTGCTTCTTGGAGGAGTTCTAAGAAGGTGGAATTAGTATTGAAATTTTCCTACTATATAACTGATATCTTTCAAAAACAGCATCACACTTAATTTTGTATGTTAAACTTTAAATCTTCACGAGAAGTGTTCACCCTTTGCCACTCAACAGCAGCTTTTTGCATGATCCCTTACAAAGGCCTGCATGACTGCAGTAAACTCAAATTTTCTCTTCCATTTTGGCGTACAGTCAAAAGCATAGCTAACCTACACCTTTATTAACATACCAAGCATTTAACAGATTCCATTAAATAAACTGAAAAACCAGCATGTTCTCCTGAAACAGAGAGAAAATGAAAACATGATGAATTTTTCTTCTTAGTATTATTATTTACTTTTTACTCAAAACTATCATGTCAGCCAAAGAAACATTTTTCACTTCTGTGAAAACTTCTAAGAAGGATTTTTAGGAATTCAGCCTCAGTAGATGTATGCTTACACAGTGATTTCCTCAGTCTTTCCTTGTGTATATTTTAGAAGGGAGAGTGTGTTTATTGATTACCTAGATACATTCATTGACTAGCAGATGTATTCAGTGGCCAATCTCAAATAAAACATTCCATTAAAATCCTCCTACAACACAGTTCAGCATTACACAGCAATAGTGAGTTATCTGAAGAAGTTGTTGACCATAGCCATTTACAGCTCAACTTATTATTATGGCCCCACGGTGTATACTTCATTTTCATACTTTTCTGCTGGATGGTTAAGACCTAGATGGAGCAAGACCAATATACCAACACATGTACTTTTTGTTTCTTATGAGGTCAGTGAAGTCCCCTCAGGGTTTATTTTGTAGTCCTGTACCTTATTCTATAGATCCTTTGCCTGTGTCATCCATGTGGATGGGTCTTGGCCAATGCTTGACCAGTTTGCTCTCTGTGAGAGCTGGAGAGAAAGTTTTCTCTCCATGTGACTCTCCCCAGGCACACTATAGATCATCAATCTCTTTCCTCTGTGGCTCCATAATCTCCTTGTTCAGAAATTTTGGAGCTCAACTGAGTTTCATGATGTTGCAGTACAGGTTCTCCTATGTCCTGAGTCTTTGCTGACCTTGAAAGGCTAGGGCCAAAATGTTGGCGGGCCTTGTGGCTCTTCTATTTCTCCAACTCTGACTTGTGGTCTTAGGTTGTTAACCATCCAGAAGAAAAGCTGATTAGTATCCTGCAGCTTATGCCATTCACTTTGCCTTATCTGACTCAATTGTTTTTAGTTGTTGTTGTGCCATCGAGTTCAGGCACCTAAATTAGTTGAATAACAATGGAGTGCCCATCTTTGACAGGTGTAGACAAAGGAAGGGGTATAGAAAGGAAGAATCATGATGTGTGTGTATGGATAGTATAGTTGGGATAGATAATGCTGTGCTTCTACATAATTCTATGACAGGCAAGATTTGCACTAATGGTGGGTGGACAGGATATTATGTCAGCTTCTAGTACTATGGACAACCACTAGGAAAATAACAAGGTAGAAAGTATTAATTATTGAATCTTTGATGTAATTCAGGTATAAAAAATAAGATACACAAACAGCTACACTCTCTTAATTTACCGATAAGAGACATATGGTATAATAATGTCTGTAAGTATAATATCATGTATACACCTTTTATGATACCAAAACATTATGAAAAGTTTCTAATGTATTAATTTATCAAATCCATCTTGTCAAGGTATCTTAAAACTGTCTCATTTATATTTGTACTTCAATAAAATAAAAATTAAAAAAAATAAAATAAAATCCTCCTACAAATAACAAGGTTATTTAAAAATAAAACTGTCTCTATCATTCTATTTTTATGTCAAGAAATAGTAGATTCTGGCCAAATAAACTTTGCCCACCTGTGTAATTTTAATTTTTAAGCATTGTAAAGATAGAGTAGAAGCCTCCAAAGGGATGCAGATGCTTCCAAGATTTGCTATCCCAAAATAACTAATTACATGGAAAGGGCAGTTAATGGCAGAAAGGGTCCTCAGTGAAGGAGACAAACTCCAGAGAGCTGTAATTCTCTTATGGCATGGAGAAAGCAGGAAAGTCTGAGTTGTTTATTCTGGAAGCTGGGGTAGGTTCCAGAGAAGAAGGTTGTGAAGAACTTCCGTGTAGTAAGTCATGGAGCCAAAGTGCCAATGTTTACAGGGATGAGGTGAGCTAATGAAAACAGCACACAACATTGCTAAAATGAGAGACTGAAGATGATGTTCAGTGCCCAGTGTATAACATGCCCCTTATCATGATCATATCGCCAGTATCATTAAATCCAAGGTGAAGGTTTCAGGGCCTAAACTGGAGCACTTCACATTCTCACTCTAAATGATAATTTTTGATACTAATTCTTGCTAGTTGGAAAGGTTGTTTGATTCCTCTCAAGACAGAAACCTCTACTAGGGGCAACCTTTACATTTTGGTGCTTTGATCTGTTTCTTGCTCAATTCATCAAATATGTATTGAACACATTCTGAGAAAAAAGCCTACATATCCATAAGAAAAGGAAAGGAGAGGACACCAGATCCAAGCTTGAGTTTGAGGATCATGAAAGGACAAAGTTGAGATTTGGCAATGTGAACACTTTGTAAAAAGGTTCAGAGAACCCAATAATGATTAATTTCTGGCTAGGTAGTAGCTGTTCCTCTTACCTGAAATTGAAAATAAAAGAGGAAGAACAGTTGGTAGCAGTAAAAGAGGTAGAGATAAAGGAATGATGTGGTGAATAAAGTCGATGAAAGTCTTTTAAATTATGAGTTGCTATTGACTGTCCAGGTAGACATAACTATTGGAAAGCAGGAAATGTAAGCTTTGGGAAAAGGGAGTTTTAGGACAGAAGAAAAGGTTTAGCTTTGTCAGAATGTCGGGGACCATTAGAGATAAATTGAGTCTAGAAAATGTTCAAGGGCATCCTTGTCCTGCCCTTTGAGCCACATTGGACCGAAGAAATTTCCCACTTTCTTCTCTTCACAGTTGGAAGGCCTAGGTCTAGTGGCGCTGTGGTGCTCACAGGACAAAATAAGCCCTGTTGAGGATGATAAGGCACCTTGGAAAGCTACAGTTTCCTTATTTCCCACTGTCTTGTCTTTGAAAGATTGTTTTGTTCTTCCTAGCCCACCATAGTCACCTTTACTGTTCCAGGAAACACATGCTACCGGCAACCCATTGTCCTTGACACAGATATAACCTGTAAATACTGAGCTTCTGGCTGCCTCATGGGCCTTTGTTCCCTGTGAATATCTGGTAATCCTAGTTACTCTCTACACCACTAGTTTTTTTTTCCTTGCTGAATTCGCATTGTGCTATAATGCCTGGCAGGTGACTGGATCCCAATACAAGGATACTTAACATCAGAGGAGAAATGAAAATTTGGCTTGAAGTCAAAACAAGTACTATGTGTACAGTGTTCATATTCAAGGGATGCATCTCCTCTACTGTGAATTCTCTGCTTCTCCACAGATGTGTGTGTGTGTGTGTGTGTGTGTGTGTGTGTATATACACTCCATTCTCCCCAATATAGTGTACTGCAATTTTGCTGTGCAATTTTGCTGTGTGGCCTTCCTGTGTTTTACAAATATGGCCTCTCCATAGTGTCTCCAGTGAAACTTGTTTCCTTGCCCTTTGTTTTGCAATCCATTACTGCCCTTCCTTCCCACTAATGTACAAATGACCACACAGTCCCCACCTGCTAATCTGTTCTTTGTTTTTAGCACCAGTGTGGCTACCTGTCTTCAACTCACCTTTTATAATTATTCTAAACTTTTCTTTCTTACTGACCCAAATTCCTATTGCTGTCTCCATTCTAGCCCTGCTTCAAAAGTTCTGATTAATGAGGTTGGTAGAAAATTTTTATTTTATTTTATTTGTTTTTTTTATTTTGTTGAAGTACAAATATCAATCAGACAGTTTTAAGACACCTTAACAAGACAGATTCGATAAATTAATACATTACAAACTGTTTTCATACTGTTTTTGTATCGAACAAGGTGCATACATGATATTATACTTACAGACATTATTATAGCAGATGTCTCTTATCAGTAAATTAAGAGTGTAGCTGTTTACTTATCTTATTTTTTATACCTGAATTATATCAAAAATTCAATAATTATTTTCCTAGTGGATGACCATAGTACGAGAAGCCGACATAATATCCTGTCCAACCACCATTCGTGCAAATCTTGCCTCTCATAGGATTATGTAGAAGCACAGCGTTACCTATCCCAACTGTACAGTCTGTACACACACATCATGATTTTTTCTTTCTATACCCCTTCTTTTGTCTACACCTGTCAGAGATGGGCACTCCATTGTCATTCAACTAACGTAGGTGCTTGAACTCAACAACACAATATATTCGCAGGTGAAGCACTTGAAAGAATCAACAACTGGGATCAACTCTTCTTAAGGAGCTTCTGCATGTCAAAAGAAATTGTCAACAGAGTGAAAAGACAACCCACAAATTTTGAAAAAGTCCTGACTAATAAGCAATCAGACAGAGGACTACTGTCTAGAATATATAAAGAACTAAGATATAACAGGGCCCTCAAATTTAAAGACCCAATTCAGAAATGGGCATCTGAGATGAATACACACTTCTCAGAGGACGAAATTAAAGAAGCAAATAAATATATGAAAAAATGCTCCACATCACTAGCCATTCATGAAATGCAAATAAAAACGACACTGAGATACCATCTCACTCCAGAAAGAATGGCTATCATAAGGTAGAAAATTTAAGAGTAGCTCACACTACAATTCTGTTGAGTTGTGCTGGTCTAGATAATGTTTGCTTTGAAAAGATTAAGCTCAATGTTCTCAGCCTAATGTCTGACAGGAGACATTAATGTTTTCAGTGTCATTTAAATTTTTCAATGAATTCTACACACTTAAAAGCAGAAAGTCAGTAGATGAGGAATGATTGCTAAGGGGCCCTCTGGCAATAATTCTGCCCAATCTAAATATTCAAATAATCCTCCAAGTTGTGAAGTTGTAAAAGTGAGAAATTTACAATGTATTTTGCTAAGGAGGCAAAAGGTAAACAAAATTTTAAATGGACAATGAATATTGTTAAAAATTCAACTATAGCAATAAACAAATGAATGACATTTGTTACAAGCAAAATATACAGAAATTCAAACAATAACCTCTAACAATAGTAAAAGGAGAAAGTGAGACTGTGACTATATATAAAGAGCTTTTGAAAAATAGTTAAAGAATATTTTAGGGGCCTGGAAGATGGCACAGGAGAATAAGCAGTTCCCTGGCAAGTGCAAGGGTCTGAGTTCAAACCCTGGTTCTGCCAAAAAAAATAATATTCTAGATAACTCTATTTCTAGACATGTAGACTCAGCTAATAACATGAAACAAACAAGTTTTGTATAAGAGGACATTTTTTTCTGGCTAAGTATGTATCAAAGCCAAGGCCAAGGGGAAAATTATGACATATAAGACCCTGCTACTGAAAGGCACATCTGTGGAGCCACGTAAAACATTTCTTTTTTTTTAACAGAAACAACAAGAGTACACTGTGAAACTGCCATGATTCCTGCTTTGCAGAAAAGATAACTGTCATTTTAATCAGGAATAAAATACAGACATGCCCACATTTCTTGTGACAGGGTGGGAATATTAGAGAAAATTTAGACTGCACATGTAGACAGATGTACTTTGCACTTGAGCCAACACATATGAATAGGGAGATAGATATTATTTATTAGAGAATGAAATACACTATGATGGATTGAATTATTAACTCAAGGTCCTAACCCTTCCCTGCATTGCAATGATTATCATAGTCATATTGTGAGCAAATTACACTTCCTCCTGTTTCCTTTGGGCTCAGTGATATGGTGTAGCTTTGACCAATTGCTACTTAAGCAGTGGTTTGTAGGTTGTTTCTGCAGTTAAAACTGCAAAAAGTTCCAAGCAGACTTCAGGGCTGAGCCAATCTACAGCATGACATAGGGCCACATCTGACAATATAGATGGTGATGACAAAGGTACTGTGTTAAGATGCTGAGATTTTGGCTATTCCTTAGATAACAGATATTTGCTAAAATGAGCATTAAGGTGTAGCTGTGTTTTAAAAAAAAATTAACATCATATTTTGCTATGTACTTATGTGTTTTCAGTAGGAAACATA
The DNA here is from genome assembly GCA_004027165.1 of Ctenomys sociabilis. Taxonomy (NCBI): domain Eukaryota; kingdom Metazoa; phylum Chordata; class Mammalia; order Rodentia; family Ctenomyidae; genus Ctenomys; species Ctenomys sociabilis. The sequence continues at coordinate 8,215 of PVKA01019751.1, forward strand.
AGTCATTCTTAAAACACTTTCACAAATTTACAACTGCTACAGTCCATTGGACATTTTGATTATAGATGTCATAGAAGGAAAACGAAATTGAGGAGAATAAGAAATAATTTATAAAAAGAGTTGAATGATGCCCTATTTTGTCAATGAAATGTATGAAAATTAAAGTTCAAGTAATAGAATATTTCATAATGGCATTTATCGTGAAATGAATGATTCATGATTTTTTATTTGTATATCCCTGGTCCTCATTCTGAGATACTGTATGTGTGGAAATTGAAGCCAACTGCAGCAAGGTGTTTAAAGGCTGGGCTGTTGGTAGCTGAGTAGTGTATCTCTCATGCTGTGGACTGTGTTAAATTAGGACTCCCAGCAAGAAGCCCATCACCACATGTGCCTTCTGGACTTGCAGTGAGACTCATAAGACAAAATAAACCTGCTGCCTTCAGGATTATCCCCTCTACAATATTATATTTGTAGCAGCAGAAAATAGACTGGCAACGACAAAAATTGTATCAGTGTATAAAACCCTGCCAGTTCATGAAGCATAGTTATTTCACAATGTCTATGGAGCCAAATGCAGTACATAAAACACTGAATTCCAGAAGCAGACACTGGCTGTTTATATCCAGTCTCTGTCATTTCTTAGCCATGTGAACTTGTTAAATTGCTTAACTTCTCAGTGTGTCCCTATACTTTGCAAAACATGAATACTGATAGTTTCTATCTACCAATTATTTTGAGAATCACATGCAAGGAATTCAGATCTTTATACATGAATTCAGAAGCATTTTGTATATGATAATTATTATTTTGTTAATAAAAGTATTTTCTGAGTTATGAGTTTGGAGTTTGAAGAATTAAGTGTTAATACACAAACAACATAGACACTACACAAAAATCAATATTACACCAGCATGTGGATTTTTGTGATGAAGTAAATTGCTCTTGAAAAAAGTCAGTGAGATCTTCAAGTAAGGACAAAATATCAAGGACATTAACAACTTGATAACATTTATGACCTTTATCCTTTCTTCGTAAATTGGAAGTGCCTGTGCTTGAATTTATCTACCTTTTTCAGTAATGCACAGAAATAACATCATAATAAATTAGGCATCTTACACAATTGAATCTAACTCCCACATATTTATAAAGCATCTGAAGTTTGAAAAGAACCTAATTTGTGAAGGGAAGACAAATGTCATAGATGGCACCAATCGCCAATGCATTTTAAGGCCTTGAGGGTACTTGTCCCATAGAGCTTCCATGCTATACTCTCTATGATCCCAAGACAAGTACAAAGAGAGCAAAAGAAAGGGGGTATATTAGATGAGGCATGTCATAAAAAGGGGCAATTTGTGTGTAGAACCTCAAGAAGCAAAATATCAGCCTATACTTGTTCAGACTTGAACTCTGCACAGGTTGTTTCTTGGGAAGAAAAAGTGTCAAGATGAGTTCCTTCCTTCTCCTTTCAATGAGCTCTGCCTGATTTATGAGTGCTCCCAGAGCCGTAGCACTGCTGTGAGGCCTGTGAGAGTCAGGTGAGGGAAGCACTGTGGCATGGGCAGCCATCCTCTTGGGGATAGATTGGGGTGGTACTCAGTTCAGGTGGTATGGCTCAGGAGTGCAGAAGGAACAATCTCAGGCTCCCCTGAATATCAGGGCCGAGACTTACAGAGCACTCGTCCTGGGGTACCTCAATCTCTCTGGGACTCAGCACTGATGATCGCCCTGGAGATTCTGGGTGTCTGTGACTCATCTTGGCCATAGTCACCTCCCTTGTGAGCACAAGGAACTCAGAGTGACAGACATGGAGTGTGACACCCAGTAGGCATCACAGTGATGCCTAGGGTTGCTTTGGAGTCAAAATAGGGTTCCTAAATGTGCCTGAGGAAACTTGTTCTCTCTCCTAATCAAAGGGCCCCAGGTTGGGTATGGTGTGTCTTACCTGGAACCCTTGTTACTGGGAGGTGGAAAAAAGAGGACCATGATTTGTGAGCTCAGCCTGTAATTGTGATCTCACAATTATAAGTCAGTGTGGGCTTAGAGAGATTTTGTATCATGCTAAAAAATAAAAATGGCTGCAGATGGAGTTCAGGTCAAACACCTTCCTTCAAACACACTATCTGCACAATGAAGAATGGAGGTATAACTTAGTCTAAGTTCTGACCATCAAGCGGTCCTTTTTGGCATTGACAAAAGTATATGATTGAGTATTTCCCAGAAATAATTGCCCTTATTCTTAGAAAGCAGTCTTGGCTCTGCAGATGGCAGAAACCTAGGACTTTTCACTTCTTTCTATTTTCATATATGTTTCATACTGCACATGGAATCCAGAGCATTCACCTTGGACTCCATCTGCAGATGGTGTTTCATTTTGTATTTTGAGACAGGGTTTCACTTACCAACCAAGATAACCAGATTGGGCTCGACTCATAGTCCTTCTGTCTCAGCCTCCTAGCATGCTGGAACCACAGATGTGCACAGCCATGCCAAGCTTACATCTAAATTTAAAGCTATTCTGATGCTCTCAGGGGTTCAAAAAAGGATCTCTAACCAAAAGTGCTTTGACTTTGAGCAAGAACCATGCAGTGGATGCTGAGAAGCTCCAGGTACAGGAGCCAATATAGAGGAATCTGAATTCAACTCCAGCATCCAAAGGAATAGAGGTCTATATCTATGGCCCACATGTCCTGTTAGTTATATGACACCCAATCCAAAACCAGCAAGCTGAGCTGACCTTTTATAATCCAAGGAGCACCTCATGAATAGGAAGTGTTTGATCTAGAAAAATATGCCCGATAAAAAAAGACATAACCAGGTCACAACAGGAATAAGGGTGAGATGCTTAGTGATGAGAGAGCTTCTTCCAGGAAAAGGGAGAGGACATTTGAACACCAAAGATACTGTGATGCATAGACAGGTTGATATGCTGAGGCAGACACAGCGCTCAAGATTTTTAAGCTCTAGATTCTAGAGAAACTGTATTTGGCTAACATTTAACTTCATTTCTATGCTATTTGTTTTTGATTTTCACTTTTTAGGAATTTAGCCGAGGGACTTCATACTGAGCTACTTCATCAGGCAAAGGTTTGTTAATTCGCTTGCTTGTTTGGTTCGTTAACACAGGATTAACACTGAAATGTTAATTGTGTCCTTTGATTTAGAGCTTGCAGTCCTCTGCCCTCAGTCTCACTCCATTTTTCAGTCCTAAGAGAGGCCATGTCTTTAGCTACAGGTCTAGCCAGCATAAAGCAGAAGGCAGTGAAGGCCAAGCCATATACACAGCCAAAGTAAGGGCCTGATGGGCGCCATGCTCCCCAAGGAAACCAAAATAGAAAGCACCCTCCTGCGTTGTCCATATTTCCAGGCTTCAGTGATGGCCTTGGAAGAAGGCCCCTTGAAGTTCTTTTTCTGGGCAACAAGAAGCTAGGAGATGTCATTTCAGGTTTGTAACATGAAGTGGCCCAGTCACAGGCCAAAGTGACTGTGATCACTTGCAAACTTGAAAGAAACTCAGAGAACACAAGTCACGCATCTCACCACAGGATGGGGATTTCTTGCTGTCTCACTGGTTAGACCACAGAAGACCTGACAGACTTTAGTCTGAGACAGAATCTAAGGATTTTGAAAAGGTCCTCCATGGGATCTTAGAAAACAGAATGAGGAGGACAGAGTGATCAAGGACAACACTGCCTAGTGGGAGTACACATTGTACACTGATGTAGCATCTAGCTTCTGTCCCAGGCTTTCCTTACCTACCTGGCTTCTGTGCCACTTTTGGAAATCTGAAACCACCTTCTTCTTGGTCAGTAAGATGAGCACCAGGTGTGGGGATAGATCTTGGCTAATTTTCTCTGTGATGTTAAGCTTGCCCATTCTACCACAGTCTCTATGCTCTCCATGGAATGCACCCTACCTGTCCCCTACCCTGGCTACTAATAGAGGCTGACTGGGTGGATCTTTGTCTTTGACCATCTTGAGGTATTGACCTCCCAGCCCTCATCACGCATTACTAAATTGTCTCTGTTTCTTACTTCTTTCACTGTGCTCCTCTTGTAGACCTTTGGGCATCCTCCCTAAGGTGCACTGAGATAGTGACTGAGACTAGGTATGGTGATGCATGCCTCTAATCCCAGCACTTGGGAAGCTGAAAACAGCAGGATAACTATGAGTCCAGTCTGTGTAGTCAGACCTTGTAGACCCTGTACTAAGAAAATTTTGAAAAGTAAAAAGAAACAAATAAATAAATAAACAATTGCCTGGTAAGCATAAGGGCTTGAGTTCAATCCCCAGTTCTACAATAAATAAATACATACATACATACATACATACATACATACATACATACATAAATGTTAAGCATTATATTTTGCATAATGTGCTATAAATTTTATTCTGCATGTTATTATCCTAAAATCCTTCAGATTGTGTTATAATTTCTGGATAAAGATGAATAATCTAAACTAGGTGGATGGTGAAATGTTATGCCAAGTTCATCAGAATAAGAAGTGCTACACCCTCATGCCTCACTACAAGACAATTGAGGCCATACACGCTTTGTGTAGGCCACATATTTCCCTTCATCTTACATTATATATGTGTATGATGTTAGCTTCCTTCGAAAAAATCAGGGTATCTGATGAAGACTGTTCTCTTTTATACAGAAATAAGTAAATGAGAGGGAGAATAGAAGGTACATGACACCCTACCTCATGCCAGCAAGTGAAGAAAACTGTCATTATTAAGTTGTCCTGTTACCACCCACTCCTTAAACTGGGTCCCTGCCTTGTGCTAAAGTTTCATAGACCTCACCACTCCTGGGCATGGATCCACTCTCTATAATCACAAGTGTTCTAGACAGTTGTCAGAGACGTGGCATCTTCCAGGAAGTCCATAAACCATGTGGAAAGGGAGAGCATTTGTTGATGAGAACTGCTGAACAAGCAGGACAGCACAGTAAGGGTTTAAAGAAACTGGTTCCCACCCTAGTTCAGGCTTATACAGCCCAGGCTGCGATGTGATTCTCAGCATCTCCTCCCTGACTAATCCCAGTTATGAGCAGCTTAGAACTCTAGATAAGAAAAGGCTAAGTCATGTCAGATAAGAGTCTCAGAGTCTGTGGGAAAGCAAAATGAATTGCTGTAAATTGGAGTGAAAGAAACATCACCCAGAACACTGGACTGCTGTGGAGTCCAGACATGTTCTTTGCCTTCTGGAGTCATGAGGCCCCTGGCTTCTTGACGTATAGAGTGTTTTTCAGACAGGAAGAAGGAGCATGAGTCTGAGTGGCAGCCAGCTGAGGTACTATTGCTGTAGCCATTGCTTGTAGTAGACCCATGACCAGGAACTTGCCATATGTCCAGTGAGGTCTGAGGCACATTTTTTAGTCTGTGTTTTTTTGTTTTGTTTTGTTTTGTTTTGTTTTTGTTTTTTTTGTTTGAAAAAGATGTGGTATTTTTTTTCCATTTATTTTTATTTTATTAAAATACAAATGTCAATCAGACAGTTTCAAGACACCTTAACCATACAGAGTTGATGAATTAATACATTGCAAACTGTTTTCATAACGTTTTGGTACTGTACAAGGTGCATACATGAAATTATATTTACAGGTTTTTTATAGCTGAATTATATCAAAGATTCAATAATTATTTACCTAGTGGATGACCATAGCACTAAAAGCCGACATAATATCCTGTCCAACCACCATTAGTGCAGATCTTGGCTCTTCATAGAATTATGTAGAAGCACAGCATTATCTATCCCAACTGTACTGTCTATACACACACATCCTGATTTTTTCTTTCTACAACCCTTCCTTTGT
>PVKA01019751.1:14138-41603 GCA_004027165.1 Ctenomys sociabilis
CTCTCACAGAGAGCAATCTGGTCAAGCATTGGCCGTGACTCATCCACATGGATGACACAGACAAAGGAACTACAGAATAATGTACAAGACTACAAGATAAACCCTGAGAAGACTTCAATGACCACATAGGAAATATAAAGTACATGTGTTGGTATATAAGTTTGGATCTACCTAGGTCTTAACCATCCAGCAGAAAAGCTTAAATGTATAAAAATGAAGTATACATCGTGAGCCCATAATATTAAGGTGAGCTGTAAATGGATATGGTCGACAATTTCTTTGAATAACTCCCTATGGTTGCAGAATGCTGGACTGTGTTGGATTGTGGTGTCGAGTTCAAGAACCTAAGGTAGTTGAATGTCAATGGAGTGCCCACTTTTGATGTGGTATTTTTTTTTTCATTTATTTTTATTTTATTAAAATACAAATGTCGATCAGACAGTTTCAAGACACCTTAACCATACAGATTCGATGAATTAATACATTGCAAACTGTTTTCATAACGTTTTGGTATTGTACAAGGTGCATACATGAAATTATATTTACAGATATTATTTTAGCAGATATCTCTTATCAGTGAATTAAGAGTGTAGTTGCTTACTTATCTTATTTTTTATACCTTAATTATATCAAAAATTCAATAATTATTTACATAGTGGATGACCATAGTACTAAAAGCCGACATAATATCCTGTCCAACCACCATTAGTGCAGATCTTGCCTCTCATAGAATTATGTAGAAGCACAGCATTATCTATCCCAACTGTACTGTCTATACACGCACATCATGATTTTTTCTTTCTACAACCCTTCCATTGCCTACACCTGTCAAAAGTGGGCACTCCATTGAAATTCAACTAAGGTGCTTGAACTCGACACCACAATCCAACACAGTCCAGCATTCCACAACCATAGTGAGTTATTCAAAGAAATTGTCGACCATATCCATTTACAGCTCAGCTTAATATTATGGGCTCACGATGTATACTTCATTTTTATACTTTTCTGTTGGATGGCAAAGACCTAGGTAGATCAAGACTTATATACCAACACAAGAACTTTATATTTCCTATGTGGTCATTGAAGTCCTCTCAGGGTTTATCTTGTAGTCCTGTACATTATTCTGTAGTACCTTTGTCTGTGTCATCCATGTGGATGAGTCACGGCCAATGCTTCCCAAAGGATCTGGATACATTGTATCATAGAGATATATGTGTACCTATGTTTATAGCAGCACAATGTGTGATAGCAAACTCTTGAAAACAACCAAGATGTCCATCACATGAGGAATGGTTGAAAAAGATGTGGTATTTCTATATAATGGAGTATTACTCAGATATTAAGAATGATAAGTTTGAAGCATTTATACTGAACTGGATGCCACTTGAACATATACTCATAAGTGAAATAAACTAGACACACATGTGTAAATATCGTATAGTCTCCCTAGTATAACAAGCGAAAAGCAGAAATACAAAAGGAAATGTACAACAAGTAAAATCAATTGAGTCAGATAAGGCAAAGTGAATGGCATATGCTGCAGGATACTAATCAGCTTTTCGTCTGGATGGTTAACAACCTAAGATCACAAGTCAGAGTTGGAGAAATAGAAGAACCACAAGGCCAGCCAACGTTTTGGCCCTAGCCTTTCAAGGTCAGCAAAGACTCAGGACATAGGAGAACCTGTACTGCAACATCATGAAACTCAGGTGAGCTCCAAATTTTCTAAACAAGGAGATTATGGAGCCACAGAGGAAAGAGATTGAAGTTCTAATGTGTGACTGGGGAGAGTCACATGAAGAGAAAACTTTCTCTCAGGCTTTCACAGAGAGCAATCTGGTTTAGTCTGTGTTTTTAAAGAGAAGTCAGCTCTTTAGAAATGAGAAAGAAGTTTGGATCTGTGAATAACAGGTTGTACATTTTTGTTTAATTTGTCCTTTACTTCACTACCTTAAGGATTTGCTTAATGCAGGGGTGGGCTTTGTACATTTATTTTTTTATTTTTTCTTCATTTTAATGAAGAAAAAATAAAATAGCAATGAAACAGTTTCAAAACAGGTTAGTAGGACATTTACAAAAAATAATATATTGCATATTGCTTTCATAGTAGTTATTAAGAGGACAAGATACAGATATGTTTGTTTTATTTTTTTTTATTTTTATTTTATTTTTTTTTTTTTTTGTATTTTAGGGAAAGGTCTACAGAGTATTCAAGGTCTTATTCCTAGATTGGACTTGTAGTGGTCCGCCTGTTTACAGCCTCCCAAGAATTGGGATTACAGGCACGTGCCACCACACTCAGTCTCAATTGCCTTCTCAGTGAGCCCTGGCATGGCAGACTTGGGGATTGAACACCCAACCCCTGCACCTGATTGCAAGTACTTTAATCCGCTGAGCTACTTGTCTGGCCCTCAGACATGATATCTTGCCTAAAAGAACATTAGTACAAACCTTTCTTCCCAATGAATGAACAAAAAGAAAACAACTGTATATCTATTCTATCTTGTGTATACATATATATATGAGGACTTTGTATCATTAAATGTGTCTATTTATAAAACTAATTTAGTTTCAATGCCTGTGTTACTTAATAACATGGCATACACATCTACTCTTTCCTATTTTAACTAAAATTTTGGTTTTTAACAACATATTGAAAATTTTTATTCTACTTTCATGCTGCTGGACAATATATTGTGCCCTGAATAAAGAGCTTACTTTTATTAAACAACTTTAACTTGTACAAAGATAGATGATAGACAGATAGAACAAAATTACTGTAAGCCTTTTAACATATCTTTTGATTACATACCTACACAATATTTTGTAGAGAGCCCCTGAGATCTCCAATATCAGTACATTTCTATGATAAAATTGAACCTCATGTGCTATAGGCCTTATGCTGCACACTAGGCTTCTACATTTCTGTATCCCTTATAACTGTAAATTCATAGCCTTCACTAATTTCTCTCCATACAATACATACCTTTAATAATGTTTTTATGCTTTTATATTTTCCCTCTTTTTGGTTCTATGTGTAAGGGTCCATGACATATTTTCCTTCCCATGCTTGACGCATTCCACACAATTCTCCTGGTTCTTCTCTGTGGTTGAAAATGATAAGATTTCCTTTTATTCAGAGCAATACTTTATTGTACACATTTAGTCTAATTTCTTTATTGTCCATCCAACTTTGTATACTGTGATTGCATAAATACATTGGCATATTTTGAGGGGAGGATGCTGCCCTGACCATAGGGTGATAGGTCTCTCCGTGGGTTGGTAATTTTGTTTTCTGGTCTTCCTCAGAAGATGAATTACTGTTCTATATATAATCCTTCTATTTTAATTTTTTCTGTATTTAGGATAGGGTCTACAGGGTCTATGGGGGTCTCACTATACAGATCAGATTCATAGTGATTCTCCTGATTCTCCTCCCAAGTGCTGGGATTACAGGCGCGTGCCACCATGCCCAGACTCAGTCAGTCTTCGCGTGCCCTGGGGGCATGGCCAGCACAACACACCAGGGATAGAACTCCAGCCACTGCACTCTGACTAAGCAGGCATTTTAGTCCTCTGAGCTATCAAGCCAGTTCTTAATTTTTTGATGAACCTTATGGCTGTATTCAATGAAGGCTCTTGTTTATTTTTCTGCAACAGTCTATAAGTGTTCCCATTCTCCACAAGCTCTTCAAATTTACTGCCCATGTTTTGTTTTGCTTTTCATTTTTAATAATATAATTCTTAATACATATGCATAAAATGTATTTTGGATTATACTTCCAGTACACCCATAGTACTAATGACCAACTATTACTATGCCTGGAGCCTGTATTGCTTTTGCAGAACAGTGTTATATGAACAGTGATTTTCTGGAAATATAAACAAGTGCAGCTCTAAAGTATTTGAAATAAAAAATTTAAATAATAGGAAGAGGTTACCAATTCTTGGACAATACAATTTGTTTTAGTCTTTCTTGTAAAAGAGAAAAAAAAATCATATATGTGGATTTGTATAGTATAGTACACAGAAGACATTAAATCCTAATTTATTATTTAGCATACTCTTTTGTTATATTCTAAGAGGAGCCTTTTGGGGTACATGAACTGAGAGAGATGTGGGGTCCCTGAACCTTAGGAAGGTCTAGTCTTCATAGCTTGTGTAGACTTACACAATAAATAAAGAGGACTATGTTCAAAAGCTGTGGACTATATTCAGCACAAAGTGAAACCCCCTGATTCACAGAATGAACTCCTTCCAGTTTTTCAGGAATTTGAGACATCCTGAATGTATCTATAAGCTGAGTACCAACATCCTATGAGCAGGACTCCAGTTTAGCAAGGGAGGATTCTTGAATGAAAGTAGTAATTTGCAGATACTAAGCACTGGAGAAAAGATCTATCCCCTAATAGAGACTCTCATAGAACACAGCCCCTGCTGTGGGTAAGGTCAGGATCAGGAATGGTTGCCAGGGGCCGATTTTCTCTGCAGGAACTCAGTGAGACCAGGCCTGGATTGGAGGCTGTGTGGCTCACATGAGTAGAAGTAGGAGTCCCACGATCTGCAATATACCAAGGTAAGGACCTGGTTACTTAGTACTGTCTCCACAACCATGTGAATCCTTTAGCACTCATCCTGATGATAGCCCTAGAGACCTCAACGTCTGGCTGGATGTGGTGAATCTTCACTGCTATTATGAAAGATGAGAGTAAGAGGCTGGCACTGGTTGGACTGAGGGTGAATTCTCAGGGTTCAGGCCAAGGTTCCTGAATGTGGACTGAGGAAATCACCCTACTCTCAATTTTAAGTGAATCACACAAACTTGTCCTATTGCCTTCAATGCTGAGAGTTTTGGGACCCCAGCATCAACATGGAGAGCTCCTGTGTCCTTTCTACCTGTAGGATCTCTAGGACTGGAATTATGTTACACAAAGATGAAAGTACCCATTAAGAGCAAGAAGGATCTCAGTCCACAATAAGGGAAATTAAGGCCTTCACTCTCAAGGAGCTGAAATTTTGTCACAACGGAGCAGTGTCCCTCTTGTCACACATGGGAATGAGCACTGAGTAGGGTAGGCAGATGGGAGCACACTGGCGTCCTCTAGTGACTCAAGGAGATGTGGACTTTGATTTGAAGTTTCTGTACTTGGATGAACAGAAGGAGCAATCTCATAGTCCTTCCAGGAGTGAATACAAATATCCTGTGGCCACTGAGGGAGTCAGACACCAAAACTGTGAATCTGGGAGACTTATCTTTGCTCTTAATCTATGGTGCAGTTGACTGGATGGAGCTTCTTCTGGATGTCATTTCAGAATGAAGAAATAGGAATTCTTTTGTCTCAGTGGCATTGAATCTCAACCCCACAATATTGTGTGCTAAAAAGGGTATAGATCAAAAATGAAACTCAGTGAAAAAATGGAGTCTACTCGGTAAACAATGGAGACCCCTGCACCTGATGTAGTCTCTCAAACTCGCAGGCCAAAGCTGAGAGTCTGAAATGGAATCAGCTTTAACACGCATGGACTTGGGAAGAAGAAGGTGGTGGTAAAGGGCTAGCACTTTACCTTAGTGACATTATAAAAATCCGACACCAGGACATGCCTCAATGAAAAACATTCTGAATGAAGAACAAAATAACAATTTACATCAAAAAAGGTGAATGTTACTGAACACTAGGTTTCTGCCCCAAGAAAATGAAGAATGAAACTGCAAGACTGAGGGTAGGATCCATCCAAAAATATTTTTAAAAAATATAAAAGCAAGAAAGCAAAATATACAAAATGAAGCTAGTAAAAGACATAAAGGCTATGTCCCGCTAGCCAGTAGGGTGTTCTGTGTAGGATAACCATAAGAACTCTTTGTCTAGAAGTGCTTAAACAATCGACAAGGGAGCTTGGGCTATTGAATAAGAAATGTATAAACTCCACCCTATAGGAGGCTATAAAAATTTTTAGAGGCCAATCTGTGCAGTGTTCATGCAGTGTCCATCCGGGGCCTGGGCCCCCTTGAACCAGTGACCCCCCATCTTGTTCTGGAGAGGTCCCAGACATCTGAAGAACACCTGAAGGTTGTTTTTATGAGATAACGGAAGAAAGGCTGGGGAGATAGCTCAGCAGACTAAGTGCCTGCTTAGGCTCCCCCAGGCATGCTGAGGTAGCAATCGAGTCCAGGCATGGTGGCGCATGCCTGTAATCCCAGCACTGGGGAATCTGAAAACGGGAGAATCACTATGAGTCTGAGGTGCATAGAGAGACTCTGTACAACATACATACTTAAAAAAAAAAAAAGATCCCTGGAGAATTGTGATGTAGCAAACTCTGTTTGGATCTTGTATTCATTTTGGGGCCACTGTCCTCACTGCCTAATGGAATCTGAACTCCTGACTCACTAATTTTCATTAAATTCTCCCCTTACAAGGTGACCTTTCCCCTGTTTGCTTCAAGATGTACACAGGCAACAAGAAAGGGTTGAGCTTTAGAGGGACCCTATAGAGGGTTTATCTAATAGCCCATGGAAGAAGCCAGCTCAGATCTGCATAACAGTTTCCATATACATGACCTGAAGTGTTTTAGATGAGAACAGAACTGCTAGAAACAAGGCAACACCCTCTATCATTTACTGTAAGGACCCCAAGTATAATTAGTGTCACTTAGTTCTAACATGGATCCTATCTATGTTCCTGAAAAATTATACTGTTTCCCCATCCAAAAAAGGAGTAAGAGAAAGTTGAGGCACTCATAGTACCTATTGCTTTGCTCCCTTTCCCACTTCCTGGGAAGTTCTGTGATTTTTTCATCTTTGTCTCATACATATTGGAAGAAGACATTACACTGAGAGAATCAGAGGAGCCCTTATGGCATTAAGATTAAAGAATCAATAAGAAGTCCTAAGGAGTAGAAATGAAAGCTGTCCTGCAGGCTAATACTTCTCTGTGTGGGATTATTTTTCCAATCAGGGAACTGAGGTCTAAACTCTCCTCCAATTATATCTGGTAGGTGAGTTTATACAAGATATAGAAATATCCTATCTATTGTCCAATAGCTTCTTTCCATTCCTCTGTCTCTATTGGTAATGCTCAGAGTGCGAATACAGTTTGATGCACCTTGGTCATCTTAGGAATTAGCACTGAACCATATTGGTAATACTTGCCATCTTTGTTAAGGCTGATACTACCTAATGTTGGTGGCAATCTTTCCCCAACAACTCCAGTGAGAAAAAAAGGATAAAAAGAAGAGTGAGGGTAAAGTTCCAGACAAATCCAGTAATTGAATTAGCCCCAAGGTGGGGGTCTACATGCTATTGGAATGTCAGGTGTGATTACTCATTTACTACAATAATATATGAAGTGATCTTATTGCTGGGGAGCATGCATATTATACCAGGCCATTGAAAGGTTAAAGTAAGGATTTTTTTTTTTTTTAGAAAAACTAGCTACAATAGGACATGCAACCTCTTTCTCATGAATTATTGTCTAAGTAGTCAATTATTTTTTAAAAAGAGTGTGAGTTCCTCTAACGACTCACAGGTAAAGTGGTCAGTCTATTTAGTTTTGGGTCATGAGGATGTCCAGGGTGTAAGTGCAGGGGACTGTGTTATGCACATCTGACCTGTCTTTTACCATGGGCTGTTAGACAAGCCCTCTACAGGGTCCTGCTAAGCCTCAACCCTTTCTTGTTGTCTGTGTACATCTTGAAGCAAGCATGGGAAAGGTCACCTTATAAGAGAGGAGAATTTAATGAGAATTACTGAGACAGGAGTTCAGATTCCATTAGGCAGTGAGGACAATGGCCCCAAAATGAATACAAGATCCAAAGACAGTTTGCTTCATCACAATTCTCCAGGGATCTTTTTTTTTTTTTAAAAAAAAAAAAAAAGTATTTTGTACAGAGTCTCACTATGCAGCTCAGACTCACTGTGATCCTCCTGTTTTCAGCTTCCTCAGTGCTGGGATTACAGGCATGCACCACCATGCCTGGATTCGATTGCTGATTCAGCATACTTCAATATATTTAGGACTTCATTCCTGTCAATTTGGCTACTATTGGGTTGGCAAAATCTCATTGTGCTGTCTCTCCCAAGATGGTTCTGGAAAAAAAAGGAAAGACTTCACCAGTACCAGGCCTTTGGATTGGGAGATAAGAGGTCTTGATCCCTTTGATAAGGATTCAGAAAATGTTGCATCTTAATCCAAGCCATTATGTCTCTGGTCTGAGGCACAATCTCTTGATTCACTCAAAATTCATTGGTGAAAAAAGAACACACTAAGGGGCTAAATCTCACAGTTTGGATGCTTTTTCTGATACATCTCAGGGCCAAAGGAATTAAGTTAGGCCAGGGAGGGTGAGTCTTCTGGGTTAGTTTTCTCAGAAGTGTTTAAGGAAGTCATTTGTCTTTTGTATATTTTCTGAGGACTGTGACCTCCAGGCACAATGTAGATGATATTAAATCCTCAGTGTTCGGGATGCTTCCTGGGTGATAGCCACCTTAAAAAAAAGTGCCATTATCATCTGGAAGCTTTGTGGAAGCCCAGACCTTCAAGTTACTTGTGAAATTAATATCTTTTTCACATTTATAGGGTTCTCCGTCTTACCTGGGAAGGACTTCACTGGACTGGTAACAGTATCTGCCCACACTAAGAGGTACTGAGTTCACCTACTCTTGGGTATATGAATGAAATATAACTGCCAGTCCCCAACAGAGTAATCTTCATTTCTTCTGTTTTCACTCTTTTTTTGTTTGTTTGTTTGTTTGTTTGTTTGGAGAGTTATTGGGTTGGGAAAGCTCATATGCCCTTATAACCTGATATACTGTTTGATGAAGAGTGTTTAATAGTTAAAGTTACTTGGGCCTCCCAGGTGGAAATGACAACCCAGGTGGTGGGAGCCAGGTTCTGAAGGGAAACCCTGAGGTCCTTTCACCCCATAAACTCTGGACTACCTTGAAGGAGGGGTCTACCTCTGAAAATCTTCATCTCCAGGGATATTTTGCTTCCCAGTGTGTCATTTGACATAAAGAACAGGGTTGTGAGGCTTCCTTTTATTCTGTAATGATAATCCTCTTGGCACTCTCTACAAAAGTGCCCTGGCTGACCACAATTATAACAAGTTATCTGAACAGTTTGGAAGCTCTGGGGTGATGTGATGCTTCTCTGCAGGGCTACTACCAGGCTTTTTGTGTTTTTCTTATCTTTTTAAAATCCCTTTCTCTTTCTCCTGATATCATTATTGCACTCTTTGTGACCATTTTAATGAGGTTTTTGAAGGTACTCTTATTGTGTATTTTTTTAAACAAAAGGAATCGAATTTAAAAGCAGTGTTATAATTCATATTCTTTCAGGTAACAATTTTCACATCCCAGAGGGCATGTGGGTCAGGTGTAGGTATAAAAGGAGATCACACAGTGCATTTTTAGGGCCTGCAAGTGTCAAAGGAGTCACAGTTCTTTAGTATGCATTCCAAAGGCATGACAGGAGCTAAAACAAAACTTCCACTTTTTCATGAAGAAACATCAAAGGGAGATGTATCCCTTTAACGGAGAGTATTAAAGGGCTCTCTGACCAAGTTGTCTCCTGGCCATTTGTGAGGTGACAATTGCTAGCAAGTGCAAACTAGGGTCAAAGGGGGATAAGGCTACCAGATTAGTCATTCTGACCACCATCCCCTATGCCCATTCTTGTGTCCCTAACCCTTTAGTATTAATCAGAATTTCAACTTCTTTTACTTGAAAGGACATGAAATACATATGGAAGTAAAAGTGCAAATCAGCTGTGAGGTCCTTTGTTATGTGCTAAAAGACAATCAAAATTCAAGTGAGACAGAGGCCCAGCAGCTAAGAAGTTGGGGAAAATACTCAAGTATTTCTTCAGAGCTATATTTCCCACTAACTCTGATCTCAAAGCACAAATTTCAACTAGATCTTGATGATCATCTGCCTATTAAGATTTCACCAAAATGACCCCCATCTAAAAAGATGGAAAATTCTACTTGGTTGAGGGCTAGGGAGATAGTCAGTGAAATAAGTGCTTGCCTGGCAAGCACAAGGTCCTGAGTTGGATCCCTGGTACCAGCAAAACAATACTACTTGGATGAGGTGTTCCTCATTCTTGCATCCCCAGAACAATAAAAAAGGACCATTGCTGACAGTCTAAGTAGAGAGAGGAGTTGGGACCAATGATTTGAGTGTCACTGCTCTAGTCCTATACCCACCTTTGAGCAACAAGAAGGTATAGAAGAAGCACCCTAGCCTCAGGCAAACCAACAAAAATATATATTTCTTTTCATAAACTTCATCCTTTACAAACTTTGCTCGATATATTAGGACTTCCTGGTTTTGCTTCTGTGCTTCCTTTTTCCATCGTGGTAGGATAAATCCTTATCCTTGTTGTATAAAAACTTCTCATACCACAAATATAGTTCCATACTTATAACTTTCTTCATATGTGCTTCTCTACCCTTGTTATTACTTTTCTCCTGTAACAAACCTGACAGCTATTTAGATTTTAAAATGTTCTCTCTACTCTTTTTTTCCTTTGATCCCAGAGAGTGTTTATAGATGTTTACATTCCATTTAGGACTGGCTGACCAGCAGACCTCTAAGCGGCTTTAAGTGGCATCATCCTTATCTTAGACCAAAGAATAAGCACCAGAAGAAAAATTTAACCCTGTAACTGTAATTTGAAAACTATCTCAGTGCACAAGAAATATTTCAAGCACAAATTAAACACAAAGTACCAACTCAAATAGGAATCCAAAAGTAAATTAGTCAGTCAGCTAGGATTTGCCCCAATTGGCTCTTGTTAACTCCTCATAGATTGCTGAGAAGGTATATTTCCTTCCCTAGTATCCCTAGAGAGAAGTTAAATCCAATTTTGTTACCCATTAGGACCCCGCGCAGGCTGCAAACCTTTTAAAAGCCATTTTTCCCATCAACCTAAGAAATGAAAGATGTAAACTTTGTCTGAAAGACCTTGTTTATCAGAAATTCAGGAGGTTAGGAGAGCAATTTAGTAGATGGGAGTGATGTAAAAAAATGCATTTGAGTGACAGGAAGAATGTGAGTCAGCAAGGAGATGGAAAAAATTACATCAAGACCCTCAGAACTCAAAAGCAAGTATGGTGAAACATTTAGGGTGCAAGAAAAGATGATGTGATAAAGTCATTTTATTTTTTATCGTACAAACATAAAAGGTAAATGCAGCAGATGCACGGAAGTTGTCTTTAGCCTGAAAGAACCTACAGTGCTCTGTGCCATGACTGAATTATCTCTTCCTGAGAGCATTTCAAAACTGTGGGTGCAATAATGGCTTTTAACTATCTGATCTGTGCCCACAAAAGTTCAACCAGACAATTAAGATGTGCAAAGAAAGATACAGGGTTTTTCTTACCTCCTGGGTCAGCTTGCCAAGAAAAGAAGCCAGGAGAGAGAAGGGTGAATTGTTCTCTTTAATTCTTACCTCAAGTTAAGGGAATAATATGTCTAAAGACTGTAGAGAACAAAGTAAACCTAGGACAGTGATGGTGTCCCCCCCACCAGAAGCATCGAATCACAAAGGAAAACTCAGGTGAAACTGAACTAATATTCCCACCACTCATGTACAAGTAGAACCAGCTCAGCCTACATTAGTGAACTCTGTCCATCAAGACCTCAAGAAATGTGACCATACTAATCACTTTTCATTGTTTTATAGGTTACCAATTTGGTTTTAGGCCGACAGTGGCAAAGTAAAAACAAAGAGGGTGGGAAAGTATAGACTTCATTTACTTCTTCTTGGAATCTTGGAACAGGCCCCAAATACATTATTGAAATTCCAAGGTCATGTCCCACAGTGACAAAGAGTGAAATTGAGGCACAGGAAGGTAGAGTGTGAGGAAGTGTATTTTAAAATTATAAAGGCAAGAAAGTAAAGCTCCTTCTACCTGGGATGGATATCAGTGGGATATCAATGAAGATTCTTTGTCTATGGATTTTTAAGAGATATAGGAGCACATATCATTGTGTGAACAATATAATCTCTTACACACAGGACAATACAGATTTTTAGTATCTAAGTTATACAGTGTCTATGCAGGGTCAAGTCTACCTTGGGCCGGTGGCTGGACTGATCATGATCCAGGAAGGTCCCAGACAGCCAAAGGACATCAGGTAGATGCTTTTGTAAGGCCTCTGGAGAATCATAAGTCAGCAAATTATTTTGGGTTTTGCTGACTCCATGTTTGGGCCTTTGTCCTTACTCCTGTTTCACTAATCATCTTTATATAAACAACCATATCTTGCTTGCTTTTGTGTTCAGTCATGGAAAACCAGGGTGTGAGCTCTCAGGATTATGTTCCCCCTTTTGGTATCCAAGGTGGTCCCAGGGAGAAAATACCTATATTAAATAAGAAATCTAAACCAGTAAGCATTCTCATCCTAATAAGAGCGGAGGAATAACAGGCAAGGTAAATTGGGACTACCTTAAAAAAATGAAGTGACAAGCATAGGGCCCTGTAAATACTACGAGATCGTGAAGAGATGAGCATGAGGGGACAATAAATCTCTTTCACTTCATCCTGGAACATCTAAGGAAAGTGATAAAAATAGTCATAGTGGATAGCCTCAGTTTGGAATATAAGGCATTCATGCTAGTGGCAAGAGTCAAGGAGGAAACTAAGACTTGAGGGCACCACCCATACCCAAACGTGAGATCAACACAGAATTCCTCCTCAGCTGTGCACTTGAGAGGCTAGAGATTATTATGATGTGAGTAAATAAGAAAATTTTTACTGTAGCCTAAAAGAAATCTTAATGTATTTGGTCGTTAATATGGTGAATAGACTTTAATATGGAAAGACACTGAGGGAGGATTTAGTGGCACACTGAGTCAGAAAGTGCATCTTTACCAATGCCTATCACCATGCACAAAACTACAGTCAAAATGGATCAAAGATTTAAATATCAAATGGAAATACTAAATCTTCTGGAAGAGAAAGTAGGCAGAAATCTACAGGACATAGGGGTAGGTAAAGAGGTCATGAACAAAAATCAAACTGCATGGGAAATACTTCAAAGAATCAACATCTGGGATCTCACCTTTTTGAAAAGGTTCTGCATGGCAAAAGAAATCACCAACATAGTGAAAAGAAAACCCACAATGTGGGGGAAAAAAACTATAGCAGACTGTCCTTCAGACAAAGGACTCCTATCTAGAACATATAAAGAATTTTTAAAAATCAGGCCTCCAGAATTCAAAGACCCGATCAAAAAATGGGCATCTTCACAAAAGAAGAGATACAAATGGCAAATAAATATATGAAAAAAAATGTTCAACGTCATTGGTCATTCAAGAGATGCAAATTAAAACAATGCTGAGAAATAATCTTACACCAGAAAGAATGGCTACCATCAATAAGTCAACCAATAACAAATGCTGCAGAGGCTGTAGGGGGAAAGGAATCTTTCTTTGCTGTTGGTGAGAATGCAGACTGGTACAACCATTGTGGAAATCAGTGTGGAGATTCCTCAAAAAGCAAGGATTCGAGCTCCCATTCAAGCCAGCTCCTCTTCTCCTAGGTATTTTTCCAAAATAACCAAAATTGTCACACCACAGTGACATATGTGCACTCATATTTGTAGTAGCACAATTTGTCATAGCTAAATCTTGGAAACAATCCAAATGCCCATCAGCTGCAGAATGAATAAAAAAGATATGGTAGTTTTATACAATGGAATACTATTCAGCTCTGAAAAAGATCGTTTTGAGGCTTTTGTAGATAAATATAGCTAGACAATATATTGGTAAGTGAAATAAATCAGATCCACATGTGCAAACATCATTATTATCTCACTAGTGTGAGAATCTGAAAGAATAAATTAAATCTGGAAGGAACAATAGATACTGTGAAAGAGAAAGAATTTCTGTAATGGGAAGGAAAACCTGCAATGAGGAAAAGGACAAATGAAAGAAGGGAAAAAGATATATTTAGGTATATATTTAGGTACATATTTAGACATATTAGGTATATATAATTATTTTGTTAATTTTTGCTGGTCTTTTGAAAGAAACAATTAATGGTTAAAAAGGTTTTTTTCTTTTTCTCCTTTGAATTTGTTAAAACTTCTTGTTATTGTTTTGTTTTGTTTCCTTCTTTAAAGGAATCTTGCACATTTATATCTGTGTGGTAGCCTAGACAACTAATTTGAAGTTAGCATCATGTAATACAGCAACCATTATTGAACTCCTATTACTTAGTGCAGTGAAATTTTGTATAATTTCTAATGCTGTTTTTTCCAGCACTATTTTGTATTCTTTAAAAAATAAAAAAATAAAGTGGATCTTCAAAGTTACATCCACAGTCATCCTTTGGAAACCTCAGGCAGAGGAAGCCAGATGGATTACCACTTCACATCCTCCCCTGAGAGTTAGGGACATGATGGACTTCGTATCAACTTCTAAGATTCAGAAAAGCTGGGGAAGTATCTTGGCAGCATAAGTGTTGGCTTGGCAAGTACAAGGTCCTGAGTTCGATTCCTGGTACAAAAAGAATCAGAAAAGTTGATGGTAGAGCTTACTGTCTGCCCACATCAGAACTAAAGAGAACAGTGAGCCCAGAAAAAGGGGATCCTATGAAACAGCAGAGTGACTGGATGCGCCTCACACTTCGTTTGAGATTGTGATACTGTGGAAAGTGAGATCCTTCATCTGATGCAGTGGACCTTGGGTCACTAGAGGAAAGCTTTGCACTTTGGGCCAGAACTAAGAGTAGCCCCTGAGGACTCCAAGAAACTCCTACTCCATATCTCTGATGGTCCCTCAGAGTCCCTCTTTATGTAAGATGTGGGCAGTCCCAGGCATACATAGCAGGCAGATATGCCCCTCAGTTCTTCAGGAATAGCAGAATTGTGATGATCTTGGTCTTAGTCTGAAGGGTCAGCAGAGTTAGGAATTGTAGCTCCTCATAGGAGTCAAACAAGAGACATAAGAAAAGTGCCAGGCTTTGAGAGATAAGGAAGAAGAGGCCAAAGTCCAAGTTGGAGCCAGCTACAGGCCTTACTACTCTGCTGTTGCTTTACTTTATTTTTGTCTCTTGATCTTAGCTATTTTTCTTTTTGCTAAGACAAAATACTCAATGCCAAAAACTTAAAGGAGGAAAGTTTTATTTGGCTCAGAGTTTTTAGAGTTTTCAGTTCAAAGTTGTCTGGTTCCAAGCCAGTGTGCAAGGCAGAGGGGCATCGCAGAAGAAAAACAGATTTTAGCAGGTAGAAGACACCAAAGCAGTAAAGCAGCACGCAGCAAATGACAAGCAGTGACTCTTCTGTCCCTTATGTATTACACCATGAATCAATCCCAGCACCACATCCTTGATCCTAGAATCACACAATCTAGATCAAGCCCCCTCCAAAATGTTCCACTAATGTCCACATGAGATTGTGAATGGACATCTAGTTACAAACGGCAACACTCTTATGCGCTTTTTGGTATACTTCAAATAAGTTGTAGAATTCAAAACGAGGCTCATTGCCTTCAACTGATTCAACGATATAGGTAAAACTAAAATCTAATCAATTACATTCCTTGCTCAGTGGCTCATACATCCTCACCTTCAAGTGCCTGCACTTCAGAAGGTTATGTGCTCAGAGTGATAATGCTGATCTGCAAAGGATTCTTCCACTATTCTTAGACTTTTACAGGTTAATAGTCATTAGGATAGCAGAAAGATAGGGTGGTATTCACTTATATAGAATAAATTTAAGGGGGTGACAATGGTGCCGAGAAGGGGATAGATAAGAACAGTCAATTTCCTTGAGCCAACACTTTGGGGTTTGTGACTTGGCAAGACCTTCTGTGAGAAGAAAATTTTTAAACTGATTCCATTGAGGGCTGTATGAGGCTACGAAAACTATAAGCTGTTGAAAAATCCTCAGATTGTGAGCCTCATAGTTAAAGGATCAATCCTGAAATGGGAAACTTCTTATCAGATACATTGGAATTGTCAAGCAGGGAAAATCTCTATTTATGTAGAATAAAAGTATTGCACTGCAGATCCAGTGCGCTTGAGCATAGTGCACAAACAAGTGTTTTGTTTTACAAATGTACAATGCTGCTGAGCACTAAGAGGGGTACTCTTCTGAGGTGAGATGGCAAGAAGGCAGTAGGTTGGGCCTCTTTTCTCTGAGCTGGCAGATCTCAACTCTATTTTGTGAATTAGCTTATTTTCTGTATAATGTTAAAAAAAAAGCTGTAAATTAGGACTATATGTTGTCAATGGTAAAATAAAGGAACAAGGGTGTTTTCTTGGGGGAGGGGACATCTGAGAAGGGAGGGAAGCATTAGTGTTTGACAAACATTGACCAGAAAGCCAATGACATACCTAGCTCTGTATTAAACAGCAGTCTCTCTCAATAAAATTATTTTAAAAAAAATAAAAAATAAAAATAAACAACAGTCTCTGCTGAAGAACATTTACTTAGATTTGTTTTCCTATCAGCATTCTGACCCTATTGATATTCTCTGTTTTAAATTACTGCATATTCCAGACTTTTGGTGAAATTATGTAATCCACAGAGTTGAGAGTACTCCTTTCAAGTGTGAATGTATTCATATTCATAGTAACCATTTCCTAAAGACCCAATATTTGCCACTTGGCCAGGTGATTTTCATATATTTTATGTTCAGCAGTCTGAAAATATACAGTTTCTAGGACTCACATGCAAGATAAAGAACTCATGTTCAATTCCACATGGCTGGTAAATGACAGATATAATCAGCCAGGCCCTTGTCTAAATACTGTATTTCTAAACTCACTGTTGTATTTTTCCCTACCTGAGTCCACCCATTTGCCTTTAATTCTTCTCAGAAATTAAGACATTTCTGAAATCATGAAATGTACCCTGCTGCCAAAGTACTGAATGCAGGCCTAAATTAGGATGTGGTGGCGACAATGAGAAGCCATCAGTGATGGCTTTGAAGGTTTATTTATGACTCCTTCTGCTTTTATTTTTTTTTTTATTTTTTTTAATTATTTATTTATTTTTTTATTGATTTATGGATTTGTTTTTTTTTCCATTTATTTTTATTCCATTGAAATACAAATGTCAATCAGACAGCTTCAAAACACCACAACCATACAGAGTCGATGAAATAATACATTGCAAACTGTTTTCACAACGCTCCGGCACCATACAAGGTGCATACATGACACCATATCCACAGGTTTTTATATAGCTGAATTATATCAAAGATTCAACAACCATTTACCTAGTGGATGACCATAGCACTAAAAGCCGACATAATATCCTATCCCACCACCAATAGTGCAGATCTTGCCTCTCATAGAATTATGTAGAAGCACAGCGTTATCTATCCCAACTGTACTGTCTATACACACACAGGATGATTTTTTCTTTCTACAACCCTTCCTTTGTCTCCTTCTGCTTTTATTCAAGGGTTTCATGAGAGCTGCCTTTCTTCTGGTACTGGTCTCTTTGTCAACCCCTCCAATGTTCCACATTAAAGCATCCTGGCTCTGAGTCTTCCCCAGTGCAAATTCGTATCCACCTGGCCCTATCCTGTTGTCTGGCTCTACACCACTGCCTCACTCAGAGGCAACACTGGCTCCCAGAAACAGACAGCCCAACTCCCCTCCCTTCTCCCTAACACCAATGCTTTCAACTGTCTGATGGTTCATTCCCTTTTGATGGTGTGGAACAATGGAGAGATTTTTTAAATGAAGAATCTTACACACATTTTCTGAGTCAAGAAAATTAGAGGCTTTGAGCTAATGAATTTTTGTATTGGGAGGTAAATTTAAGTTAGCTACATGATGGTTAAATGAGATTATCTTCCAGGACAGGGAACAGGTATAAAAGCAATCCAGTCTCAGCCTGGATTTAGCATGAACTAATGGCAAGAAATAAACACAAAATTAAGTAAAGGAAGATGATTTTTCTGGACCTTGTCTATGGAGCTATGTAAACCATTCCTTCAGTAATAGAATAACAAGGCCACATTTTGGAAAGTCCGTAGTTCCTGATTTGCAGAAAAGATAACTGTGATTTTCCTCAGGAATAAAATGTAGATGTGTCCCACTTCTTATGACAGGCAGGGAGAGCAGGGAAATTTAGATTGCAAGTGTATACAGATACATTTGTGCTTCAGCGAAGTGTTAGTTGATACACTGTGTCAACTTGGCTAAATCAGCTCCTGCAGTTCTCAGCGTCAGGGCCCAGCCCTGCAGGTGGGCAGGGCCCAAGAATTGAGAAAGGCTTTCCTGGGACCCTGCCCTGTTTCCTACTGCCCTGCTCCACTTCCTTGGAGAAGTCCCAGTCTTCAGAGGAGCTTGACCTTTGTAGCCTCACCACTTTGGAAGAGCTCCACCTAGATGAACAGCTGTTGCTTGCCTTGGATCCAGCCGAATATGGACTGAACCCTCCAGTAACTGTGAGCTAAATAAACCTTTCCTTCCTTCATTTTGCATGTTAGGTTTTTGTCCTAGTAACGAGTAAAATGTAATTAAGACAAGCCAACACACATATAGCCAGATAGATGTTAATTAGTGAGTGAAATGCAGTATGATAGATCAACAGCAACTCAACTTCTTAACCTATATCTGCATTGCAATACATCCCATAGTCAAATTGTGAGCAAATTATACTTCCTAATAGTCTTTTTTTTCTATTTTATGGAACCAGGGTTAAACTCAGGCCCTTGCGCTTACCAAGGAAGCACTTATTCCACTGAGCCATCTCCCCAGCCTTTGTTCCTCATATTCTTTAGGCCCAGTGATGGGGCTTGGCTTTGGCCAAGTGTTACTGAAGCAAACTTTGCAGTGTACTTTTCCCACTATATTTAGGTAAAGTTCTAAGAAGACTTCAGGTCTGAGCCAACTTGCGTGTGAGGCACAGGCACATCTGCCAATATAGATAGTGACATCAAAATGTAATATTTTAAGATACTGAGAATTTTGTTATTCATTAGGCAACAATAGTTAGCTAATAAGTACATTAATATCCCAGAAATTCACATATTAGTTTGCTACGGTCTTGTTTATTTATAAGAAGAAGTATAAGTTATTTTCAGAATATTTTAAAGGTTGAAAAAACAAATGCTACAAGCTATTGGACATTCAAATTGGATAGGTTGTGAAAACTATAAGTTGGGGAAAATAACTTGGAAAGAATAGTTAAGAGATGTCTTATTTCATCAATGTTCACCAATTTCTCATGATGGCATTTGTCTTGGATTGAATGATTCAGGCCTTCTGATTTGTATATTAAAGTTTAATCCCCATGCAGAGGTATTTCATGGGTGTAGATTTAGTATATGTGCTGCCGAAGTGAGCACTATGGGTGTAGATTTAAGCCAAACATGATTCCTGAAGATGGGGCTTTTGGTAGGTGAGTATAATGAAGTAAAATCATAAGAATGAACTCTCCATGACTGAATTCTGGTGACCTTATAAGAAAAAAAAGACTGAAATCACAGGATACACAAACCACCATGCTTGTCTCATGTCTCTGGGGTCATGTGATACCTTTGCTGCTGCTGCAAAAAAAAAAAAAAAAAAACCTGAATGTGAATACACAACCCAAACAAGAATATTAAAACAAAATACAGATAGAGATAGGACCACAGTTTGATTCCAAGCTCCAGAAACAAAATTAGAACTGCCCTTAAAGCAGCATGAAGTAGCCCCCCAAAAAAAACTCCTTCTCAAATTAAAAAAAAAACATATAGATATAAATATAGGGAAGAAAAAGATAATGCTTTGTGAAAAGATCATGTTCTACATATGCAGGTATCAGGACTTGGCCTAGCCCCAGTCTCCCAAAAAATATACAGCAAATGGCTTAAATAAAGAGAGACCATGGAACATTTTTGTAGGGAATCCAAGAATGCTAAAACTCTCTCAGAAGTAGAGGCTTTCTGGGAAAAATAACAGACTCTTCCGGATCACCATATTTATTGGGTTTTCACAGATGTAGTGGGGTGCTGGAAGAAGAGTGCACAGCAGAGGCAAAAGCCTTGCAAATTAAAACGAAGTCAGTACATTTTTGCCACTGAAGATAACTGTTTGATCTCTAAGTCTGACAGTCTTATTGCTCTGGAATAGAGAATGTCAACAGCCTGTGTTCTCGGATGCCTCTGCTGTGCTGTTGTCCTGACTTCAGAGCATTGTGAATATGAGCATTTCCAACACAGCCAGAGGTCCCTTCTTGGTCAGCAATTTAACTCTTACATAGCCTGGTCTCCCACACGCAGGCCCTGCCAGGAGTGTTGCTGGTCCTGCTGAGCTATCAGCACTGGTTGTTCCCTGGCATGGTGTGCCACTGAAGCACCCTTTTGTTTCCCTTGCTTTGTTAGACAGGAATTTTAAAGTACAAATCTCAGAGCATCAATGCCGAGGCCTTGCCAAGAACCAAAATGATGAACTTGAAGGTAAGCGTAAGGAATTCTTCCTACCCAAGAGAGCTGAAGTCACACAGTAAGCTCTGCTCACACCCAAGTCAGTAGTAGGCAAGGCTGGCATGTTGTAGTCTAAAATATCCTACAGTTTCCTTCACTGGGTTTCCAGGTCATAATCTGAACAAGAATAAGAACTCAAAGTGTTTCTAGAACAGTGTCCTCAGGGAAATCTACCAAGGTAGCATCCTAAAAGCCAAAGTGGAATCTCTCCATGGTCAGTGCCACAAGTGTCTGCATGATAAGATTTCCTGCCCACACATGTTCCTTGTCTTCCTGACCACAATCACCATGCCTCTAGGTCAGAAGAATAAAGTGTACTCTTGAGAAATGCCTCCAGGCCTAAGGTGAGAGCTTGATGTCCAAAGATGCATGAAATTACAGTATGTTCCTGGGCTGCCAATTCTGAGAGGAGACCTAAGGTCTCCATGGAGATCAAGCTCTTGGGGCAAAGGAAGGGGGATTCTGTCATACTCTTTTCTTCACACTGAAGAAGTTTCCTCAAGCTCCTCTTTTGGTGACCTTCCCCAGATGTTGTGAGGCACTGTACCCAGCATCACTGCTGCTGGAACTCATCATACAAAGAACCAGTGAATGTGTTCGGAGGAGAAGAGAGCACTTCCTGTCAGACCGTAGTCCCTTTTCAGCTCTCACAAAAAGGGTTCCTAATGAAGAAGGTGGGAATCTTGGTGCTCTACCTGTTGTACAGTGATGAAGAAGGAATTGCTGAGGGTTGGCCACAAAAGATTCACAGCGCACATTTCTTAGCTCCACAAAGTAGCCTCTGATTTTGTGGAGCTGGTCTTTGCCTGCATGTTGAAGGCACACAAGTGGTTCCTCCTGTACCCTGATAGCCTACTAGCTAATAAAAGTAATAGGGGCCTGAGGAGAGTATTACTGAAAACCAGCTTCTCCTTGAGTGTGAGGTTTTTACATGACTACTGTGTTTCCAAGGTAAAGATCTAAGAATTCCTGAGCATTTTCATGTTCTGTGACAAAAGACAGAACTCTGTTAATGAGGGTGCTAGGTAGATCATTACCAAAACTCCTGTGTAGGGAAATTCTGTAGAATAACACTGGGACTTGGCAGTGTTTCTCCAAGCCATCAGTTACTCTGGGGTCCCAGAGCCTGTGTAGAAATCATAAAGACAAAATTCATGGAGTGTTTGTAGAATTTAGCCATGGTCAGTTATTGTATGGCCACTGACTTTTTATCCCAGTATGATGATGCTTAGAGACACCAGGAAAATAAAGTCCAGACCACAGTAGCAACTAGTGATACCCATAAGTTCAGACAAGCCCTATTTCCAGGGTCCACTCCATGCACATTACCTCCTAAGGAGGCAGATCCTTAGGGCCTGTGAAGCTTTAATCTCATGTATGAATGACTTGATAGTTTATTTTCTTGGATGTCTCCATCCAAGATGGGCTTCTCCATCAAAATGTATACTTAGTTTAAAAATATAATTGGATAAAAGTTAGGCCACCACAAATCATTGCAATTTATCTCTTTTAGTGATAAGCTAATGATTTGTTTTTACATAAAATTTGGGATTTCTGAAAACACTCTGTGATCTACATCAAGATAACATGGAACTGAGATGCCCTTGAAATTGAAAGATGCACAGCCAGTGGTACTAGCTCACAGGAGAAAACAGTAAATGTTGCTAAGTTTTCTTTGCTCCTTTAGATTTTGTAATACATTTAAATCATACTTACCTAGATTTGCTTCTATTATTTAAAAATGTGTGTGACATTATATCATATTAATCACACTGTTTTGCAGGGCTTTAATTTACTCAAATATTAGTAAATAATATTTGATTAAAATATTATTGATCATCTGATTTGCATATTTCATAGTTTTATTAGGAGTTTTTAGTCCAGTGAGACTCAGCTCCTGCCTGTGCAATGGTATATTCTGAAAGACATTATTTTTATAAATGAGGCAAAGATTCTCTCCAATTCATGAGGAAGAAGTAAACACAGGAAAGTAAGGATGGAAAGAAAATTTGACTTTGATTTCATTGGCAAAAAGCATTTTCTGCAGTGTGCTCCTTGATTTCTTTTGCTTCTTTGTTAATATCCCAAAGGCTGCATTTTTGTTGACATCATCTTGAATAACAACAAAATTCCTGAGCTAGGTGAAGATTTCTTGTGTTAAAATCATCATAACAGAAAGTTCCACCTCAGTAATTCCCCATAGAAGCCAGGCAGGGCCACAAATGCTTTGATTACACTTCATATCTTCCTAAGGTCCGTCAAGCCAGGCTTATCATACTCACACCTCATTCTAGGGAGGGAGGTTCACTGACTTGGATAATGTGCCCAAAATCACAGGGTTAGAAAGCAACTGGATTATGGCTGGACCTTTAGTCTGCACCGCATACAACTTGACTTTTCCTATGCTGAGACATATTATTTGTCTCTTTCATAATTTTCTTTTCAGTGTCCCCAAAATATGTCATTTTATAAAAAGAATGAGCTTACACACACACTATTGAGTTGGGATAATTACAAGATATTTAAATAATGAAGGGAAATAAATAAATAAATAATTAAGGGAAATAAACAATATTCAAAACATTAGGATTATTTATATTTGCAATGTAACGAGTCCCACCTCCCCCAAATGAATCTGAACTCATCCTGTTGAGCTGTGCAGTCAGTGACTCACTGGCAGAACCCTTAATGGTTCATATGAGTTCGTGGGTTTAAAACCAGACCTGCACAAAAGAATCACTTTGGGCAAAGTTTTCCCTGTAGAAAGAACGTCAATGCAAAAATCCCTAACTGATAAAAGCAAGGACTATATCGCATTGTTTGTTCTCTCACCACCTACATATCTGGTCCCTATGCCCACTGTGTCCAGCTTCCCAATGTCAGAAAAAACAACAACCTGCTAGGCTAGGCAAGGTGCCAATTCTCTACAATGTCTACAGAGGGAATACTAGGCAATATGTTGCATGTATAAGCATTTCTTGACAACATATTTTCCACGGGAAAAAAATAAAAATGTGGACTTCAAAAATTTTTACAAGGTGAAGGGAGATCAACACTGGAAAATATGGCAGTTGTCACAGGAAACCCGGTCAAGTCCATTTTCAGACACAAAAGTTCTCAGACACAGCTATCTCTTTAAGAATTCCCTGATGCACTCTTTAGACGTTTGCAACAGCCTTGGGGCTGATGGCACCATCTTCTGGTCAGAAATAAAAGTACAAGACAAGAAAACAGGACCTGGGCATGGGGGCATGCTCCATCTTCACCACTCTTTTCTAGCGCTTCCTAGGGGAGTGAGGATACTTGGCAAGGGTGCTTAAAGTTCCACAGAGGAAAGATTTCCAATTCATGCTGCAAGTCCCTGAGGGGAATGTCCTGCCACTTCACAAGAGAGGTGGCCCAACAGCTTCATATTTATACTACTACTGCCAAAAGAGACCTCTAACACTTGTCCTCATGTGGCACAAGTTTCATTTCCTAGAATGCCAAGGAAATGGGGAGTTTAGAATGATAACACAGACCTGACATCAATTCAATCAATTCAAGAAGGCTACCCAGGAGATATGAGGAAGACACTGAAGACCAGGGGCTCGACACCACGTGCCAGTAATAAGAGCTCACAGTGCTCTCTATTGCCAGGCCTCAGAAAGCTTGGGTAGGAATGAAAGAATGAGGTGGCCATTCTGTGGACACAGTGGTCATAGAGAAGACAACGGTGTTAGGGTGGGGGCCAGATGTAAAAAGCTCCACCTATGTGACAACCCCAGTGGGCAGCCATACACTGTACACATCCACTGATGGACACTTTGCTGGCTTGGATGTGTTGGTTGTTGTAAATTTTTGACATACACGTACGAGACTATATCTTTACCTGAGGGTGCTATTTCAATTACTTTTCTTGTTTTTGCATAGGAGAGATTGATAGAATATATAGTAGTGCTATTTTAGCTTTTGTCAAACTTCCCGACTGTAATTGGTGATAGCTTATAGTAATTTATTCCCTCACCAACTATGTAAAAAAAAAAAAACCTCCTGTTTTCACATGCAAATTAAATGGTTGTCTTTTTATTGTGCGTGTTTTTTGCCATAGCTTTCTTAACACATACACAGTGGAAATATCATTTCAGATTCCATTTTCATTTTTCTGTTGGGTAGTGGCAATGAACATATATTTCAATGTCTGATGGCCATTTTTATGTCTTTTGGGGGTCAATGTCATATGAACAGTGAATTTCTAGATACAAATGAATGTAGCTCTAACAATTTTTAAATCAAAACAAAAAATAGAAAGAGGATACTAATTTTTGAATAAGAAAATTCATTTTATTCTATATCTTATAAATTGTAAAATTATAGATGCATTTAATAGGGTTACTCAGGAAAATAGATAAGAAATTATTTCATGGACCTCATATACCTCTTTATTGCCAGTAGGTGCCTTATAATAGGTGTCTCATTTTCCTTGCACTCACCAAGAGAGTTGGAAGCTCTAGGCCCTAAAATATGATGCTGTTAGTAGCGGGCCAGGTATTCCACTCTAGGGACTAGAGAAGGGGGCTATATGTGTGGGCTGGTGACCTCCTTCAGCACCAAGAAGAAAATGAGGATTCTCAGAATGCATGAGCTTTCTGATCATCACACACAGACAGCATATTAAGGTACCTCTTTTCTCGTCAGTTCTCAGGTCACAGGTCTGCATGGGAAGATCCTTTGGTAAAGTCAGATTGAAGGTGAGGACCTCATCTGGTCCTAAGAAGACATCTCGCCCAGTAGGAGCTTGCACAGAGCCTTCTCCTTGCTATGAGGTATGTGAGGCTCAGGGAAGACGAATTTTGACTGCATGCAGTTTTCCTACACAAGGACTGAGTGAGGTGTTGACTGTTGGCATTGCTTGGAGGTGAGTGATTTGTGAAGTTAAATGGAGCTATCCTAGTCTCTGTTGGATACTAGGAGAGGATCTAGGCAACACTGATACTAGAGCAATGCAGTTCTCAAAGGACCAACAGCTGCTGCCAACCTTAGAGACCTTGGCATCTCTGGCTCAATAATGTATTTCTTCAATGCAATTTTGCACACAGGTTCTTTGTGTATGAAGTATGGCATCGGGTTGAATAAGGGTGAATTTTTAGAAGTATTTCAGATGGCAAGGTGAGGTTCCTAAGTGTAGACAGAAGAGATTGCACCTCCTTCATGATGAAGTGCACTCCTTGAGGGCTCCCCATGAATACATCCTTGAGCACTCCTGGACCAGTGTTGCCCTGTTGAAGTGCATCCTGCTCTGTCACTTCACCCAGTGTGAGTAGCAGTATGTTATGCAAAGAGGAAAATAAAATTACCAGAAAGAGCTGAGCTTTTCCCTAAAAACAAGGCCTCAAGGGCCAACCAACTGGAGCTTTATCCCAGTATAGAGGTAAATAGAGCCAGGGCCTTGCAGCCATACATGGGAATGAGCTACAAAGTAAGGAAAAGAGAGAGGGGCACTATGAGTTTTCTCCTAGTAAATCAGGGAGATGTGGCTTTGATCTGAGATTTGCTCTTGGATCCCTAAAGTTAGCAACATAATACTCCCCAGAGCGAAGAGAAGAGCTGAGTTTTGTGAAGGTAGTAGCAGATTTCAGGCCTCTGGGCCTGAGAGAATTGTCTTATTAACTACACATAAAGGATTCTACAGGCTGTGACTTGCTCAGGGTGTCACCTCAGTACAAGCTAAAATGAGGACATTCATCAGGGGTATGGCGTTTGGACATCAGAGTACAAAGTCCCATAAAGGGTATGGGTGAGGGTAAAGAGCCTGAGTAAGGAAATACGGGCTGCTTACCCATGAGAGAGACTGCTGAACGTCATGGTCCCTGGAACTTCCGTGCTACAGGTGAGAGGCTCCAGTATGTGGTGCCCCTTCAGCACATTCTGTGGCAGAAAATGTTCTGGCAAAAGAAAAAAAATCAAAAACTACAGAGCAATAGAAAAGGAAGTATCCTGAGTGAAGACTGTTGTCTTAAGTAGAAATCCCAGAGAAAACATGAGACAAACATTTTAATCTCAGAACGAAGAGAACACACAAAATCCTGTTTGGGTTCTTCTTAGATATGAGATCATGCAATTGACCAGACGAGGCATTCTGACGTGAGAAGATTTATTGGAGGTAGGAGGAAGCAGGCTGGCTGTCTCGCCAGACAGAGACAGCAGTAAACAAGCAAAGCACAAGATTCTTAAAGGGTTTTGTGGGGAGGGTGTCTGTTTCCTGGAACACCGAAGGGAGAGTTAATCTTGGCCAAGCTGCATGGTCTGTGGAGGTCTTTTGATGTTAATAAAGGAGAGTTTTTGCGGTTTTCTGCCAGGTAAAAGTTGGGCAGACCAGGGTACAAAACAGGGCGGGATTTTGGTTGTGATTTGTCTCTGTGTTGGGTCAAGGGGACCAGAGATTGGGGGCAGGGTGTCTGGGAAATTTCATTCTTTTCTATTAATTTTAATGAGAAAAAAAGAAGAATGGGACAGTTACAAAACAGGTTATTAGGACAGTTACAATAATTAATTTATTGCATGTCTTCATAGGAGATATTCACAGTATAAGATCCAGACATGATATCCTGTCAAACACTATTAGTACAAATCTTTCCTCTCACTGAACTAAGACAAAGTAACTATATCTAACCTAACTATTTTGTGTGTATATATATTTTTTTTTCCATTTGTTTTTACTTTATTAAAATACAAATGTCAATCAGACAGTTTCAAGACACCTTAACCATACAGAGTCGATGAATTAATACAATGCAAACTGTTTTCATAACGTTTTGGTACTGTACAAGGTGCATACATGAAATCATATTTATAGGTTTTTTTATAGCTGAATTATATCAAAGATTCAATAATTATTTACCTAGTGGATGACCATAGCACTAAAAGCCGACATAATATCCTGTCCAACCACCATTAGTGCAGATCTTGCCTCTCATAGAATTATGTAGAAGCACAGCGTTATCTATCCCAACTGTACTGTCTATACACACACATCCTGATTTTT